>JAJOZX010000007.1:75000-260000 GCA_023014485.1 Bathynomus jamesi | reverse complement strand
CTAGGCTAGGCCACGGCATGACTTTGGAGCCCTCTCGCGGTGATCTTGTAAAACTCGAAGATTTCCTCTTTCATGTGGTGTATGCCCAGTTGATGCACGGTTGATAGGTACGGAAGTATTCTCAGTTGAAATCGGATGAATCATTTTAAATAGCCCTGTACAACTATTTCCTGGATTTCTCGGGATCCCCGGAATTGGCTTCATTTTTCCGAGAATTCCCGGGGATTCCCGGGATGAAGAAAGCTGCATATAAGGATAAACCCTAGTAGGCACCCAAAACTTTTTATGTCCGGGAGAGGGGAATGGGGATATATATATATATATATATATATATATTAGGGTGATGCACAAATCATGACCATCGTGGATTTTTAGGGATACCCCCTCATTTGTTCCAATTTGTCACAAAAACACCCTGTGAGAAATTTCATGTCAAACAAATAACATCCAGAGGTCGCGCCCGCCAATTGAAAATTTGAAAATTACAAAAAATTAGAGTAAAATCAAATTTTTTGAATTTGTTCTTATTTTTGTTGCAGGTTTGTTGCAGGTTGCAGGTTTTGTGCAGGTTTGCTGCAGGCAGAGTGGTAGGTGATGCGTATATGAGCAAACAGCAAACAGCGTTCAAGGAAATCGGTATCGCAGTGTGCTTGTGGCAGTGTCCGGGAGAGGTGCTATATCAGTGAGTCTCTCCGCCTCAATTTCTCTTCTATTTCCTGTATCTTAATTGTGACGAAAATGAGATCAAGAAGCTCAACAGATATCTGGCTGATCAGTCAACAAATAAATAAATTGAATCAAAGTAAGCTTCCATCAAAGAAAGAAGTAATTTCCTTATTCATGAATTATAACATGTCAAGAATGAAACCGTCAGAGAGCATTAACTTCAACCGTTAATGATGTATTGGAAGTGTGGCAGAGAGCAGGAATACCAACAACCCAGAAATGTAATGTTGTGAAGAAATTAAATAAACTGTATGATGAGTGGCAAGGGCTGAAGAAGAGCAAAGGAAAAAAATTGAAGTTTTCAATAGAGAAAGAGAATACATGGAAAGAAAAATTGGATGGACTCTTTGATATTGCGCATGCAAATGCTAACGAGTTAATAACTATCGAAGAAGATAGAGAGTTTCTACGGCTACAAAGGGAAGGTCGAAAGGGTAAAATGATGGCAGTTGATAAGGATGAAGAAAAACGTCGAAAGGAAGCTGCGAAGAGACATGAAAAAATGGATAAGAAAAGGTTACGTGAATCAAGTGCATTTGATGAAACAGTTGTTCTTGCAAGCAGCAGCAGTTCCTGCAGTGATTCACCTGCATCTACGGAAGAAGAAGTAGATCTGGAACAGCTCTCAACATCCAAAAGAGGCCTTCCAAGAAAAAAATTCAAGATTATGAATGAAAATCTGCTTTCCTCATTGGATGTTGCTAAGATCAGCAACCGATCAGCCTCTTTAATAATTATTCCAACGATCGCAAATGTTGGAAAAGATCCAGAGAATTACAATGTTAGCTACTCATCGATTCGCAGGGCAAGACAGAAATCAAGAAAGAAGTTCAGTGAAAACTTGAAAGAAGAATTTCAAGCTGACAAACCCTTGATTGTTCATTGGGATGGCAAACTTCTCGAAGACATTACTGGGAATGAGGTTGTTGATCGGTTGCCAGTCCTAATCTCTGGCAGTGGAGAAGATCAACTGCTTGGAGTGCCAAAAATAGATCATGGCACAGGAAAGGATACTGCAAATGCAGTACATCAGGCGATCATTGATTGGAATCTAATAGATAAGGTAAAAGGCATGCGTTTCGATACAACTGCATCGAACACAGGTCGTAAAAACGGAGCTTGTGTCCTAATTGAACAGAAAATGGAGAAAGATGTTGTGGTGTCCTTGTCGACACCATATCCTTGAAATCATGTTGGAAGCAGTGGTATCCCCTGCATTACAGGCTTCATCAGGCCCTGACATTCAGTTATTCAAAAGATTCAAAACAAACTGGAATAAGATTAATCTAACTTCATACGATAAATTAGAAAATTATCCACAAAAGGAAAAAGAGGAAATCATCAACTTTGCAGCAAGAAAAATCAATGAAGATCAACCTCGCGACGATTACAGAGAGTTATTGGAACTGACAATCATCTTGCTTGGCGGTACTCCAACGACTGGAATAAAATTCAGGAAGCCTGGGGCTTATCATAGAGCCCGTTGGATGGCGAAAGTCATTTATTCAATGAAAATCTTTATGTTCAAAAGTCAGTTCAAAATAACAGCAATAGAAGAAAGAAATCTAAAAGAAATTTGTTGGTTTTCTGTTTCAATTTATATTAAGCATTGGTTTTCAGCACCCTGCGCAGCAAGTGCTCCACGAAATGATCTGAGTGGTATCTCTCAGAAGAGTTGATCGCATTGGCTTTCTTTGATGATAAAATCAGCTTTGACACCAAAAGAAAAATGAAGGAGGCTCTTACAAAATCTTCGGAGCCAGATCCTTCAAAGAAGACACAAATAGACATCAAAACTATTGACAATAAGCAGCTTGAAGATTTTGTAACTGCTAACACAAAGTCCTTCTTCAGTATACTCGGATTGTCTTCAACGTTCTTGAGCAAACCAGTAGAAGATTGGCTTCTCGATGAGAGTTATTGGGTTGCAAAGAGCGTAGTGAATCACATGAAAGTTGTTAATGATATTGCTGAAAGAGGAGTGAAATTGATTGAAGATTATAACAAATTAATTACCAATGATGAACAACAGAAGCAATATCTACTGCAAGTTGTATCAAATTATCGGAAGAAGCTTCCGGACAAAACTAAGAAAACTCTCGTATCTTTGACGCAACAGTAAAATTTACGAATATATCCATTCTATGTATCTATTGTAAATATCTATTGTATTGTATCTGTTTTATGAACAAATGGAAAAGAGGAAGGTGGTATGATAGGCCTGCTGGGGAACTTCCACTCAAAAAAAAAGTAACGTGACGCTTGCTGTACCTCCTGGGTGTCATGGAAATCAGCAAATTTTCAAATGGCGGGCGCGACCTCCAAATATTCGAATTTTGACCCAAAATTTCCCCAGGATCATTTTTCCACCAAATCAAACCAAATGAGAGAGTATCTCAAAAATTTGAAACAAAAAAATTTTACTCCCCCACTTTTGCATCACCCTAATATATATATATATATTATATATATATATATATATATATATGATGTAAACCCACAAGGAAAAAGAAAAAATATTCCAAGGTCTTTCGTGTATTCAGCAATACACCTCGTCAGGGAATTCACGCAAGAAAGGCCTTGGAATAATTTTTTCTTTTACTTTGTGGGTTTGCATCAATCATTCATTTCACGTGTTTAAGTGTGAAATTCATCCCATATATATATATATATATATATATATTATATACACAGTCGGCCCTGCTATAACGCGTACTCTTACAACGCGGATTTGTATTTACGCGCTAAGTATTTTAAAACCATAAAAATGTTATTACACGGAAAATTTGAAATTACGCGCAAAAAAAAAAAAAAAAAAAAAAACGTTAAAAATATCAAGACGGCAAAAACATTCGTTGGCTTATAGTTAGCTAAGTATTGTCAGATTAAACATACAGTCTAACATTCAAAACCTTCGTTCACCGAGAGTTTAATTTTAATACCTACGTATATCTATTTCGCACAGAACAATATGAAAAATGTAAACGCAACACTATGAAAACTCCCAGATAACGTTCAATGGATAATTCAAAACCTTCGTTCACCGAGATTTTAATTTTACCTCTATTTCGGGCAACTTAAAGAGCTAACACCTAGCAAAGATTTTTTCCGACAATGATCCAAACATGGAAAGGAGCAGCACATTTAGCAGAAAATTGGATGAACTTCTAGCAGGCTATAAAGAAATTTATGGCGAAAAAAAATCGTGCACGGCAGTTAACACTCGATGCATATTTTAAGAAGAAATCTGCGTTAGTGACCCAGACGTCCCTGACAAAGAAAATGCTGAGGAAGCATGGCAGTCAACTTCGAATGAGGTGTAACGTGTATTTACTGTACTTGGTTGTATTTTTACTGTACTGTACTTGGTAGTATTTTTTTCTTTTGTAACTTTCTTAAATATAATTTTTTACTGTAATATTTGTTTCTTCATACATTACGCACTAATATATGTCGGTAAAAGCGTTTGAACAATTCATAAATTGAATTTTAAGGAAAAAATAATTTTGAAAAAACGTATCCCTGACTTATAACATTATTCCTATACTAGCGAAGAACCCGCCCTTCGTGCGGTGGCAAAAATATCCTAGCCGACGGTGGAATATTTTTTGTAGTTCGAAGACTGTTATTAGTTAGGTTAATTCAATGCCCGGTTAGGTTAATTGTACGCCCTTGACGATTGGTTAGGTTAAGTCGTGATATTTTCGTTAAAGCTAACGAAAATATCACGACTTAACCTAACCAATTGTCAACGGCGTACAGTTGACCCACACACACATACACACACACACACGGGCGTCCTTTTATTATTATAGATAGACTTTTTAAAATTATAATTAAAAGTAGAATTCATTACGCCTTTTTCTAATGCATTAAAATACAAATATCGCCCATATTAAAATACAAATATCGCCCATATATATATATTTTTTTTTTTTAAGTTCAGGAAGAACCGATTCGCCTCTATTTAAAAGGGCATATCTCAGCGGAAAAACAAAGAAAAAGTGAGAGGAAAGACAGAGGAAAAAGAAAGGGTGGAGGGGACAGTCGAAGTGGAAAAAGACCAAGGATGACAAGGACTGCAGGGTAGAGCCCCATCATCCTTGGGTGCTAGGGCCGGGAGGGCGCACGTGAAACCTCCAGGAACAAGCACGTACAAACGAGTACAAAGAGCACTCAAGAGAACGAGCTTAGAACCCCCTTGCGGGGGCCCATATATATATATATATATATATATATATATATATATATATATATCAAGAATCTTCTTCTCTTTTCGAGCGTGACCGACTGACAGACATTCCTGGGTGTTTATAGTATTAATAAAAAACAAGCTTGTCACAGCGCGCGATTAAATAACGCGCTGTTTTTCCAGAACGCACCCCGCGCGTTATAGCAGGGCCGACTGTATATACTGTATATATTAGTGATGTAGCGGATGTCATTTTTTTCACATCCGCGGATGCGGATGCGGATGAGGATGTTTGATGTCAACATCCGCGGATGCGGATGAGGATGTTTGATGTCAACATCCGCGGATGCGGATGCGGATGTCTACATTTTCGTTATTTTTTAGGATATATTCGAGATTTGTTGTGTTTAACGTGTATAATAAGTTATTATATAGAGAGAGCTGTAGCTATAATGTAGTATAATTGATTAATTGTACAATAATTGCTGTACTTTTCTCTGAACATATAAAATAATATCAAGCATCTAACTAATATAGAAATCAATTAGTGAATTCGTCTGCAAATAAATTCGTTATATTTTGTTGAGTTTCAGCCACAATTAGAAGCCATAATTGTGTTACCAGGATGCGGGACGTGAACCCAACTCAAATGCACCCCACCGACCTCTTTCCCCAACCTCCACCCTTATAGAAAGAGATCTTTAATTAGCTTGATAACTATTTATATTAAGTTTAAAGTTTTATTAGGCATATTTATAAATGAGTAATTAAAATAAAGTAAACTAAGATGTTCATCGTTTAATGTTCAAACTTAATTATAGGAAGGTTATGCTTAAGGAACATTAATTTTTCTGCCTTTTCTGCTGCCAGTCTGTTTCTCTTTTCATCATATATTAATCCAGCACTGCTAAATAATCTCTCGCTTGGTACGTTTGTTGGAGGACAGGCTAAATGTTTCCTTGCAAGTTTACTCAAGTATGGATAGATATTCTGCGTATTTTTCCACCAACTAATAGGATTGTCACATGCAGCCAGGCGTTTTTCTTGGTGATAGCTCTCGATCATTTTTACTACATCTTTTGACATCGCGTAGGTCTCGTCATTGCTGCTTGACTCAAGAAACTGAGAGACAGAGTCTGTGATAGATTTGCTTGTTGAAGGTGTTGGTTCTGTCACTGAAACTTTTATTCTTTTGGTGGGTGGCGAAGCGACAGATTCAAGAGATTGAAGCTCTTCAACTGCTTTGCCAAGTGATGATTTAACTCGTTCTAATGTACTAGGTGAAAATAACTTAGCTTTGTAACGTGGATCTAAGTAGGTTGCAAGAGAGTAACTTCATACAAGAACAGCCTCTCGTCTTGTCGCTTGGCTCACTTTTGCGCACAATGAACTAGTTCTATTAATATAGTAGAATTTGATAATTTCCGCTTATTAATGACGTTTTATCTCAACGGTCCACATCCGCACGACATCCGCAGTCCAAAGTGCGGATGTGGGTGCGGATGCGGATGCGAGAAAATGTGCGGATGTTCCGCGGATGCGGATGCGGATGCGGATGTGACCTACATCACTAATATATATATATATATATATATATTAAAAAAAAACAATTGAGATGAAATATAAAAACGCTTTCAGTAATTTCGGTAACCATCATCAGGTGTAAAGGGTGGCTACCCTTTCACATATTAAGCTGTGAAATAAAGTTTTATTCAATTTAACGTGCCATATACGACAGTAGACGCTGAATAACAGCTCAATTAATAATTAATTAAATAAAGTAGATGACACGTTATTCGTGAATGACATACAATTGTTTCAATATAGTCACTAATTGTTTTAATTTCAGGGAAGGTTCTTACATGATGACTCGGGCAAGTAAACTTAAGCTGTCCTAAGTCACTAATTTAACTCACACACTCTAAAACAATACTGTATTAAATTGACTGAATTCAAGGTGGGTATGCATGCGTCTTCCCTCTCTAAACACAATTCAGCTCGTTTTACGTCTTTCAGCGTCAGTCTTACATTTTATTTCAATTGGGTTTTCATTTTTAAAAACTTATTTCGTGAATTGATATATATATATATATATATATATATATATATATATATATATATATATATATAGGGTCTTCAATATAACTTTTATTGGAAGAATTTGCAAAAACTTATATATATTTTTCTTAAACCTTTAAATGTACAAAATAGAGGGAATACAAAGAACACCAAACCCCATTGGTTTGGTCCCTACAAGTTTTTATTTTTTCCTGCAAAAACAACATATTTTTCTACGTCCAATTTTTGTATGGATATACAACAGAATAAACAAGATTTTCAGAATGGCGACTTGCATAATAGAGCAGAGAATTTTTATGACACCAGATCTGCAAGTGGATGGTGCGCTTTTCAAATATGTTTTGACATAAAAAACAACTGATTTTGTACATTTTAAAAGCTTAATATCACCTTGGTTAAAATTGATTTCGCTTCCGCCCCACTTGTTCATTCTGACGAAGGTCAAGCTTGCTGCTCCACCTTAGACCTATAGCTTAACGTGGAATCCGAACAACGACCCACCACGGATAGTCAGAAATGACAAAGTCCTTACCCGTATTGTGTAAATTTAGGACTATAATAATAATGATGATAATAATGGTTAATTGATAATAGTTATAATCGATTGTTAATGATGATGCTGATGAGACTGGGGTCACCATGATCTTTTCAGATCAAATAATATTATTAATTAGGTTGATTGATAGAATGAGTTTTCTTCCTTTATTAAACAAAATAAATGATTTATGAATGAGACAAAATATAAGTTGGTTGTTTACAGTTGAAATTAAATGTGCACTTGAATAATGACTTCACTATAATAATTACTTCAATATTAATAACGCGCGAGGTAATGATTCGTCTTTATATAAAGTTAGGTGAATGACACTAGGCCAAAGTGGGGCCTGCACAAATGTTCATATGGTGGTAGCTCTCGTGTTACTGTTCTTCGAAGAGAGAGCGAAAGAGAGAAAGAGAGTCGAGGTGCGATGGTGGCGTGGAATGCTTGAGGTACTCCTTGTAACGAGATTGAGGTGTGAGGCAAGGCATGAGAACATGCCTTGAAGAAGTCCCGCGCTGTGACGTCATCTTGGTCGTACTTGTGTGACGTCATCTTGGTCGTGTTTGTGTTGATGGAACAGCGCTAAAGTATTTGAAAGCGTCTCTGCCACTACACCCGGATTCGATGTCACGCCCTCCCGATCAGCAGCCGAGCATCTTAACCACTAGGTTACCCAGGGTACCCATTTACCTACCAACCAATTTTTATGTGTGGAAGGATGAACAACCGGGTTAGCTGCGTGCCGCCTACCGTCACCAGGAATCGAACCCGGAGCCGATGGATTCGTAGTCAGCGATGCTAAGCACTACACCACCGAGACGCATATATATATATATATATATATATACTGTATATTAACTTCGTTCGAGGGAACCCAAATTTAAAGAATAACATTAAACATTTTTTTTTTTTTTTAAACAATATTATGTTTTTTAGAATATTATTATAATTATTAATCGTGAGAGTCATCATTTTTAAGTATTCGAATAGAACTTTTTAACAGCCAAAATAAAACTTATTTTAACGTATTTTAAATGATCACATTTAAATTAGACTTTTGTAAGTATTTCTTTTCTTTTGAACTGTCTTTAATAGGCACCATATTCTCTTTTAATAATGAATTGTACACCCAGAGGAACGGAGAGGCTATAGGAAGCCCCATTGGACCTACTATTTTTAATGTGTTTCTATGCTTGAATGAGAAACGATGACTATTCAACTTCCCCGCATATTTTAAACCTAAATATTTCAAATGACACTTCGACGATGAATTCGAACTCTTTCATAACAAGAATCAAAACCTACAATTTTTATAGTATTTAAACACTAAACAACCCAATATTGAATTCACAACTTTAAAAGAACAACAACAAAAATATCAAAAAAAGAGCCTTCCTCGACGTACTGATAACTCGCCGAATAATGGTTTCCGAGTTCCGTATACAGAAAATCCACATTTGCTCAGTCTGGGATTGAACTTTGGTTAACCTTTGGTTAGCTTCCACCCGAATTGTTCATTCTGACGAAGGTCAAGCTTTTCACTCCACCTTAGACCTACAGTTTAACGTGGAATCCGAACCACGCCCCATCAGCAGCACAGCGTCTTAACCACTAGGCCAACCAGGGTACCCATTTATCTACCAACCACTTTCTTTTATTGTGTGGAAGGATAAACAGCTGGGTTTTGCTGCGCGCCGGCTGCTGTCACCCGGTCTTAAACCCGGGGCCGATGGATTCGTAGTCAGCGACGCTAACCACTACACCAGCGAGGCGTATTTTTCATACAACTTAATTATACACATAAATTATTAAAAAACTTCACTCAATAAATACAGGTGAATTTGTTCTACTTTTCAAGCATTAGATAATGAATTGAGTTTTCTCAAGATTTTATTTTAAACAGTATGTACCTTTTGCACATTTATTAAAATGTTATTATCCGCCAGTAATACATCAGTAGTATGGGTGTATCGAGTAGAGGTAGGGGAGCGGGCGTTGACCCCAAGGAGTAGGGCGTACCAGCGCTGAGGGGTGCCACAGTTCCCCATACCTCATTGGTGCCCTGAATAGAGAGTAACTTAAGCTAACCTATGTAGCCTAACTTAACCTAACCTAATTCCTAACCATTATCTTTTTGCGTGATATATATATATATATAACCTTGGTTATTCATGGTTTAGCGTCCACTCAAGTTGTTCATTCTGACAAAGGTCAAGTTTATCACTCCACCTTAGACCTACAGTTTAACGTGGAATCCGAACCACGATCTACCACCAGCCCAGCGTCTTAATCACTAGGCTACAGAGGGTATCCATTTATCGACCAATGAATTTTATTTTTTAATAATTATGTGGAAGGATGAACAGCTGGGTTTTGCTGTGCGCCGCCTGCCGTCACCGGGTCTCGATCCCGGGCCGATGGATTCGTAGTCAGCGACGCTAACCAGTACAGTATATATATATATATATATATATATATATATATATATATACACATAAAATTCAAGGTAAATACATACGCGTGCCTGTGACGTCATTCTATGGGTACCTTGTGACGTCATTCTAAAAACCTTTTTTTTAATACACAATTAATTTTTTTAAAATATGCACCGTAACATTTTCCAGCGCTTCGTCTCATTTTGGGGGAAGCAATAGACTCTAATAACCTCACCCAACCATTGCTAGGCCTTACTACCACACTATCTCTACCTCACTACACCTCTACCCTATCTCACTATTACTTCTATACCTGAATAAAATGCCATGGCTAAAATGAATATAAATAAAAATATTTGTGTATGTGTGTGTGTGTGTGTGTGTGTGTGTGTGCATACAGTACGATCTTCAACAGCGTTACAACTCATTTACTTCCATATCTTACTTCCATACATGTATGAAAAATCGAACCATTACTCATATATTAAAATCAAATTCTTTTATCAATATTAAACAAACTTTTATAACATCGCTCACAACTATCGATTTAATTCAGTAAAGAAGGTTTACAAAGATGCAAAAAAATTATCATCAGTAAAGTTACATTCTCATCAACCGAGGTTAGCATATGTATACCGCTATCACATATGCTTTCCATCAGTTTCCAATGCAACGTATAAAATAGATAATATTCTTAGATAGAGAAAAGAGTAATATGATTAACGATTGTTATACAAAGTATGTAATAGTAATATTGTTGCAATCGACTATACTTTATACAGAAAAGGGAAGGGACACTTCTTGCATTAGTAAAAATACGAGGTATGCCCGCCAACACATACTGTATATGAAATGGCAAGGAGTGGACACGTGACCTATAACGTGTGGGGATGGGTGCGCCTGTACGGCATTGGAGAGCTGGCAGAAATTAACGGGAGGTTTACAGCCGACCAGTATTTAGAGATAATGGAGGAGGTGATGCTGCCAACGGTAAGGACATACGCTTTGCCCCATCCTGAGCGGATTATATTTATGCAGGTAAGTAATACAACTAAATTATTTTCATTACACAGAATATGCTTTCAAGAAAATGACTTAGTTAAGGTCAAGCAATGTATATTTTAAGGTAATATGATTAAAGGAGGACATTAGTAAATGTAGTTTTAAATGTAATTTTAAATATATCTTTATTTTTATTTATTCATTTATTTATTTATTTATTTTTGCGTCCTCTTTAGGCAACTTCAAAAAAGTATGAATGAAATGTGAACTCTTAAGTTTGCCTAATTTCATTTTACAGGATAACTGCCCTGTTCATACTGCCAGGATCATCAGACGGTGGTTTCAGGATCAACGAGATGTCGAGCTGCTGAACTGGCCCACCAAGAGCTAAACCCCATTGAAAATGTGTGGGAAAATGTGGTTAACGCTTTGGAGCCTGGGCAGGAGCGGACATCTTGGCACCTGCTGGAACATACCTGACAGAGTGGGAACTTTTCCGCAGGAACCCACAAGTCATCTACAATCACGTGGCATCTGTTCCAAATAGGCTACGAGAGGTCATTAATAATAATGGAGGATGGACCAAGCATTGAGTAATTGTTTATGATAATGTTATGGTTGTGATGTACTAAATATACTCGTATATTTATTTACTCGAACAATTGTCAGTTCCTTGTAATTTGAACATTATGTTTTGAACTATGTTATCATTATCTCTCCATGGATAGACCTTTTTCTGGATAATCATTTGTTGATGATGCATGGACTTTAAACAAAAATGTTATTGCCTGGAGGAAAAGTCGATACTACAACTTATCTTACACTTTAACTATAACATGGCCACATCAAAATCCTATGATTGAATTTTAAAGTATTCCACGTTTGTGAAATAACCTAACTACTCTATTCCCTAAATTTAGGAATAATGCAGGAATAAAATACATAGTCATCCTAGCATTACCGCCAAAACTACAGCGAACAATATATTTATTCAGTCATTGGTTTTCAAACTATAAAAGTATTACTATGACAACACCTGAGAGGAGGAGGAGGAGGAGGAGTAGGAGAGTGAGTGAGTAAGTGAGGGGGGGGGGGAGAAAGAGGGACTGCGTTGCTTCCACATCTCGGAGAAGGTTATATAGGGTGCAGCGCGACTATTGTAGGGGACTGTACCTCTTTATGGTTAACCTTTTGAATGAAGTAAGCGGACTATTCCCCCAGATTTGAAGCTGTTTGTTCATATTAATCAATTGACACTTCTAAGTCTATGTAAACATTGTTCTCACAGTAAGTGAGACCGCTCCTAGATGTGAAATCGTATGTATAAAGAAACTCTTAACATAGTAATAACGTAGTACTAGGGTATGTAAGGGAATTCGCACAATGTGATTACTCGAATGAAGATCTCTCCACAATTTTCAGGGTGTGTGTGTGTGTGTGTATATATATATATATATATATATATATATATATATATATATATGTATATATATATATATGCCCTGACTGGATCTCACGACTTCCGATAAGCAGTTCAGCATCTTAACCACGAGGATACCTAGGGTACCCATGCGCCGTCTGCCGTCATCAGTATCGACCCGGGACCGGTGGATTCGCAGTCATCGATGTCAACTACTGCACCAGCGAGGCGCATATATATATATATATATATATATATATATATATAGATAGATAGATAGATAGATAGATAGATAGATAGATAGGCTAGTTTTCTCTCTATTCAGCGATGCATTGGGTATGGGGATGAAAAATTAGGTTATGTTAGGTTACTCTCACGCTGACTATGACACCGGCAGTGGCACTTTCTACCCCTTGGGGCTGACGACTCCTCCCCTACCCCCACCCCCATACCCCTTGTGGCCGACGCCTCCTTCCCTACCCCCTTAACCCCCTACCTCCACTCGTATATAATAGAAAAACGTTTTACTCAGATTTTGTCCGAAGTCACCCACGTTCGATGTCACCCCAGTTATGGTATATCTTTGTAAAATATTTTTTTTTAAAAGGTGTGACCATGTTAGTTTTGTGAATGAAATAGATGGTTTTATCGTTGTGGCTTTACTTGTTTTAAAAAACTTTTAACCATATGATATCATCGCAATTTGCCGTTTGTTCTTCACTTTCCTAATTTAAGTGACATTTCACCTCCTTCACAAAAGTGTTCTCTGTACGATCCAATTCAAAGAAGCCGTACCCCAACGACTCAAACTTTTTCTGCTTCATGCGACAAGCACAATGGGCTGACAATTCAGTATCTTTCCTTCGTATAACCATACTTGCAATTAATATTGTCCGCTTTATCCTCTTTCCTTTCAAACATTATCTTCATTCCTCTTATCTCTTCGTGATCATATGTTTCCATCTCATTGGCTTTGGTTTGCTCTCTTATCACATTATATTGTCACGGGTTTCAGGCCTTATACTCCGTGCGTGTATCCTTTTCCCATTGTTTCCTTCTTCTTTGTCATTCCCTCTCTTGTTCTACTCCTCGTCCACTTAATATTAATCAGGAATCGTCTTCTCCAGCCTTTTTGTTCAGTGCACGCTCTTAGTATTCTTTTCGATATCACATAATTTTCTTAAGTTCCGTTTTTGAAATTACCGCTCAAGGGCTTCGTTCGATTCGAGTCTCTTCGGCTTCGTTTTGTAGTAGAACAGCTCAACATATGCCCAATGGACAATAGAACAGCTTTCATTTTAAATGCAACACAAAACGGTAGTCGCTTTTAAGCTACTAAAAAATAACACAAAGAATACAATATATACAATATATAATACAATACAATATATATATATATATATATGAAAATTATTTCACGAAAGTAACACCTGAAAAATATTTATGATGAATAAAACCACGAAGGAAAGGAAACACAGAATGGTGCTCAAGCGCTTTCGTCTAATGACATCCTCAGGAACACTGAAGTACATAAAGAGTTACAGCCTATATATATAGATTACAGAAAAAAAAAAATATATATATATATACAATAAACGGAGAAATAAAAATAAAAATTAAACATTAAAGGATTGTGGGAGGAGCATACAAATTTGTAAGGAAAAAACTACCGATGTTTTAGCACTTTGCTCGAATCCAACACAAGATCAAATGAATTGTTTCCAACCAATGTTATAGTTAATTAAAAAAATTATAATAATAAATTGAAAAATAAAAATAAAACTTATAAGAGGAGCATACAAATTTATACTGGAAATCTGCCGAGGTTTTAGCACTCTGCCCTTCTTGTCTAAGTTCGATAATAAATTGAAAAATAAAAGTTATTAGAGTAGCATACAAGTTTACCAAAGGTTTATCTAAATCCGCTCTGAAGGAATTCAAAACAACAGGATCGAGTTGAAAAAGACCTTTGCTTATGTTGAAGTATATTGTAAGTTGGATAATGGCAGACTCAAGAATATTTATATTAACAATGTGCTAGAGTGAAACAAAACTGCAGCATTATTCCAATCAATACAGTGGGATAACTCTGACAAATGGACAAAAAGGGCACTGCTCCTCCCACAATCCTTTAATGTTTAATTTTTATTTTTATTTCTCCGTTTATTATATATATATATATATATATATATATATATATATATATATATATATATATATACAGTGCGTTCGAAAAGTCTCTCCGCAGTGCTATGTTAAACGCAAAGGAAATTGAAAAACTACAATGTTTTCATTCAACCATGATTTAGTGATTTATTACATAACCTTTTGATTTTACAGCATGTGTTGAAAGTGTTTTCCACCATTTTGGCACAGAGCAACTCGTCTACACTTGTTGTCAAACACTTTTTTTAAAGTGTTGGTTGACTACGGAGAGACTTTTCGAACGCACTATATATATTTTTTTCTTCTGTATATATATATAGACTGGAACTCTTTATGTACTTCAGTGTTCCTGAGGATGTCATTAGACGAAAGCGCTTGAGCACCATTCTGTGTTTCCTTTCCTTCGTGGTTTTATTCATATATATATATATATATATATATATATATATATATATATATATATATATATATATATATGGGATGGCATAAAGTTTATAGGTATAAAAATGGTATAGAAATAGAAGTATATGTATATAAGATGAAAATAACCATAAAGGAAAATAAAACACGAAATTGCTTAAGCGCTTTCGTCTAATGACATTCTCAAGAACATTGAAATTGCTCACAAGATTGAAACTATATACAGTATAGATCACAAAGAAAAAAAAATATAGTATGATTGTGCAGAAATATTTAGGAGGAGCATACAATTCACTTGAAACAGTTACCAGAGTTTTAACGCCTTGCCATTCTTATCTAAATCTGTTCTGAATGAATTCAGAATACCAGAATCGAGCGAAAAAAGCCCTGGTTAAAGTTGAAATTGTTTGTAAGTTGAATAATGGCAGATTGAACAATGTTTCTATTAAGAATGTTGCTTGAGTGAAACAAAATTGAAGAATTATTCCAAGCAATACAATGGGACAACTCTGACAAATGGATAAAAAGGGCAGTGGGACTGTCCCGCTCTAACGGAATATTGATGATGTTTTACACGAGTATTCAAGTCTTTTCCCGGAAGTCATCCACGTCACGCCTCATGCGCTAGATACACAAAATATCGTCGACGTGCCGCAACTATTTTGTGTATCTGGCGCATGAGGCGTGACCTGGATGACTTCCTCCTTCAGTTAAATAATCAAGTCCCCTCCATTAAGTTTACTTTGGAAGTGGAACTAAACAAATCAATCCCGTTTTTGGATGTGCGTGTCAGTAGTGCCCACAAGATTTTCTGACAGGGGGAACACTTCCACTACGTTATCTGTATATATATAATATATATATATATAATATATTATATATATATATATATATATATATATATATATATATACAGATATAATATTGGTAATTTACAGAGGATATTTAAGATAACACCTTACTGTATAACTAATCTCGAGTAATTATGCTGTTATAAGTTAAATAAAAACAATGAAAACACACTAACACATAGGTAAGAATTTATAAAAAAAAAAGTCAGCTATTTAAGAAATTTCGAGAAAAAAAAATTGTGGGTAAATAATTTGATGTCGCTTACGTTATTTGCACCTATAATTGCAAAAATGCATAAATTTTAGATTCAAACGAGGCTGTATTATACATTCAACGGTGTAAATATCATTAGATGGTATCATTATCATATATTTTTGGTAGATTTTTCGTGTTGTTTTATAATTTTGGTAGATGCTTATATTTTATCAAAGAATTTCTGATTTTCCGTATCAACTTGTAATTTTGGTAAAAATAAAAGTTTTGGTCATAATGATAACTGATTTTTATTTCTGTGCATTTCATGTATATATCTGCTTATAGGAAAAAGTGTCATACGAGTACATATAACAGCGATATTTATATAGATATTATGGACGACGGGGTAGGCACGTGTCCAAGTGACTCCCCCTCCCCCTGCGGGCGTTACTAGTGCATGTACATAGGGAAAGCTCAAGTTTTAAGTTTAGTACCCATCGGAAAGACAACAAACAATTTGTCCTATGTACATTTTTACTCCGGACATGACACCCCCATCAAGAAAGCTATATTTTCTTCAAGTTTCTCCGTGTTCTTATTAGGATCGCCAGTCCGAAAATATGGATGCTGAGTTAGAAAAAAAATCAACAATACTGGAAGTGATTTATGTTACCAACCTGCTTTTTGGAATTTTAACTTATCAAGGTAAAACGAACCTTCTATCGTGTGGAAAATAATCCTCCCACTTTGTCAAAGAATATTTTAGTACTTCTATTTTTCCCAGGCTTTTTAGGCAGTGCTAATGTACTTAAACTTTTGAACATTAATGTAGTTTTTTTTCATATGATAATATTGTGAAAAATGTTATAATAAAGAATAGTCTTGCCAATAATCGAGGCATTATCTATAAAATTAGTTGTAAACAATGTGACTTCTTTTACAGTGGACAGACGGGAAAAGACTTGAAAACTCGTGCAAAACATCAATATTCCGTTAGAACGGGACAATCGTCCAATGCCCTTTTTGTCCATTTGTTAGAGTTGTCCCATTGTACTGATTGGAATAATTCTTCAATTTTGTTTCATTCAAGCAACATTCTTAATAGAAACAGTCTTGAGTCTGCCATTATTCAACTTACAAACAATTTCAACCTCGATCCTGTTATTTTGAATTCATTCAGACAGATTTAGATAAGAATGGCAAGGCGTTAAAACTCTGGTAACTGTTTCAAGTGAATTGTATGCTCCTCCTAAATATTTTCTGCCCCTATCATACTATATTTTTTTCTTTGTGATCTATACTGTATATAGTTTCAATCTTGTGAGCAATTTCAATGTTCCTGAGGATGTCATTAGACGAAAGCGCTTAAGCAATTTCGTGTTTCCTTTTTCCTTCGTGGTTATTTTCATCATAAATATTATTCATGTGTTACTTTCGTGAAATAGTTTTCATGTATAGAAATAAAACATCTAAACTTGCAGTGGTTCTTAACCTGGGGGGCGCGCCCCCCTAGAAACAGGAATTTCTCTAATTGTATTTGTTATTCTCTTAACGAGAGCATGGGCTAATATTGAGAAGTTATTGAGAATGTTATTTTGATGCAAGGGGGGCGTGGAGGGAAGGACCAATTCCTAGAGGGGGCATGGTAGTAAAAAGGTTAAGAACCACTGAATTCTAAAGTTATACTGTAGATATAGAAATTTATTTGCATACCTATTTCTATACTTTGGTCTTATTATATACTTTGAGGGTTTCTTGATACTACGTTGCTGAACAATTTGAGTGAAAAGCGTTCTAAAATAAATTTAAACAGAATATCGGGTGTACGATGACAATATTTGATAGTGTGAGATTACTTATCGGTTTGGTTTTTATTTACAACTAGCTAAAGTGGGCCCTACGGGCCCATTTAGCTACGCCCGTGGTGCTGGGGCCTTTGGCCTCAGTAATTGGGGAGCCGCAGGCCCCCCCAGTTACCGGGGAGTCAATTATTCAGTCAATAAAACTATAGAAAAGAATGCAGCCATAAAAATCTTAAGCTTCACAAATCTTGATACAATGTTTATTCTGTAATGGTTGCAGCACCAGTATGAAAGTGCATAAAAAGAACTCATTTGGTAAATTTTTGAACTTAGCCGCAGATTAAATTTCGGCTCAAAGCTGAACGCAAAAGCAAATATTTTTTACACTTTTTAAAATTATAATTAAAAGTAGAATTCATTACGCCTTTTTCTAATGCATTAAAATACAAATATCGCCCATATATATCAAGAATCTTCTCTTTTCGAGCGTGACAGACTGACAGACATTCCTGGGTGTTTATAGTATTAATTTACAATTTATAGCATCGAATCAATTCTGGTTTCCAAAATACATTTAATCTTTATATAAAACAAACATGAATAAAGACTGGCTATACTCAAATCCAGTCAGTTTTTTATATCTGTCTGTAAGACGATGTCTTACTATTTTTTTTAATGTGCCAGGTTTGAAGACTTATAAGGGTGCCCTCGTTAAATAGTTTAGGGTGAGTTGAATTTTTCCAGTTATTTTATTGCTCAAACCTTTAAAAAGTGAATGAACCCGGTAAGTGAAAATTAATATTTGCGTATATAAAACGAATATCTGTGGCTAAAAACTAAAATTTGCTATGTAAAAAAATTCTATTGCAAACGTATTCTAACTTTTTCCATAAGCCTACTTAAATAAATTATAAACCTACAGGGCCTACGCCAAAATCGTTGGAGCTCTAAAGTTTAGGCACCACTGAGAAATAAGTAGACTAACTTGCTAAGCAATAAAACTTTATTTTTAGTGGGTTTACAGAGATGTCATTATGAAAATTTTAATTCTTGTGCAGTTCATAAAAAGAGTTTAAAAACTACATTTTCAAAATTTAAGTGTGCAAAGAATGGAGTTTTACTGTTATTGCACATTAATGTAACATAAAAATACTGATTTACTAATATTTTGTTAGTGTGGTAGTTAAACAGTTCACTAACCAAATATGTGAGATCAAGAGAAAATACTGTTTGATAGAGCCTACTTATTGAAAATATTACGAACATTATTTTTGTCCAAGTCAAGTTAGGGCGCGTACGGTTTTCTAACTGTAGTGTGTCAGAGAGGAACGTCATGGATCGAAATGACTTCGGACGTGTTAAATATTTCACTATATATATATATATATGTTAACCCCCTCCGTCTATGGCCTGGGTTGGTTCGAAGTCGACGGGGGTTCTGGTTAGGAGACAGCAACGGATTTGTTACTTGCAGTAGTTTCTTCTATACTACTCTCCGAGTTCTTCTATAGTGGCTCGGAGGATTCTGAGAGGCTTATTAAATTCTCTGAGGTTCCCCCCGATTCTTCTTGTAACGTATCGGGAGATTTTAATGACTAAGTTCTCTGAAGAGAGCACGGCTCGAAGGAGAAGATAAAGACTTTTCTTACTGTAATTTACTGCTAAAATGTTACAGGTAATACTCAGCCTCGTAGTCTAAATCAAAATGAACATGGAAGAAATTATGGGGGTTTATAACGTGAAGAGAATGGTTACTTTATGACGTCATATTTTTTCAAATTATGCCATACGTCAATTCATACTTAATATACCATAGTTATTTAATTCGTACGTACAGTACAAGTCATTATTGGGAGAATTTAGAAGAGATGAATTAGAGCAATACAGTAAGGAAAGGTTTATAGCCATTGTACAAAAAGTGAGTGAAACTATTAATTAAATAAATATACTTATACGAGTATACAGTAAATATTAAGGAATTGGTACATTTGGGAAGAATTAAGTAAATGAATAAAGAAGGACAAACAAGGGTTCAAATCATACCACATTCAATGTGCATGCATAATCTAATAAAATTTAGGGATGAGGGTTAGATGCAAGACATCAATAATCAATTATAATAAATTCTATAATAAATGGAAAATGGAGATATTGGTAATATTGTGATGGAAATGTTAAACGCTCTGAACCGTCGAGTGTCTTGTTTGTACTTTAAGGGAATGAAATTAAGGGACATTCGTTTCTCACAACGAACATTCAATGACACAAACATGGATTCGACTTAACCATAGAAATGGTAGGTCGCATGGTTGTGAAACTGCAAAAATAGAAAGCAACAAATAAATTTTTTATCCAAACTCGCGTTAGGCGATTTTTGTTCTTATGTAAAAATGAATATTTGATTATATAAAGATTATATAGGAATTATTCATTGTTCATTTTCACACACACACACACACACACACACACACACACACATATATATATATATATATATATATATATATATGTATGTGTGTGTGTGTGTGTGTGTGCGTGCGTGTGTGTTGTTTATCTGCTCAGTGTGACGGTAACATGTGTTTTGGTCGAAGTCCGAATAAATGCTAAATTACAGTGAAAATCTCACAGTTAATAAGTTTTAAACAGTGCCAGTATCTGAGTAAATATCTAATGCACGCAGTGACATATATATATATATTTTAAGTGATGAAATTACGGCGTATGTCAAAAATAAAACAAAGAAAATTAATCTATAAAGCGTTTTTGGGCTGTTTCATCTGAATGAAATTTAGTTACCCATTCGTCGGTTGAAACAATTCTTACAGCTATCCCACACACCAATCAATTAAAATATACAACGCACATCTCCCATCCCCGACAGTAACGGACAAAAATTTCCCTCATTCCCTTTAAGTTATAATCCCTCCACACTTCATCCTTTCCTCTTTGAGTCAGAATTCACCAATTTTTTACCTTTATAAATAGAAAGGAAATGGGTAACAGATTTCTACAACGTTGCAAGTTTTGTAAAAATCCAACCGATGAATCAAAGGCAATTAGATGTGATCTCTATCAAGTCGTTCTCGATTTCAGTTGCCTCGAACGGAAAGACGAAGATATCTTCCTCATAACAAGTGCCAAACAACTGAATGGAGTGAAATACTTCTGCGAAAGATATATAAGAGAAATACAGGGTGAGCGAAAAGTCCCTGTGCACATGTCCACTTCCAGCACAGTGCAGGTACAGGTTCACTACACTTCTTGCAGGTGCACAGGGACTTTTCGCTCTCCTTGTAAATTCGTTTACGATTTATAAAGCAGAATGGGACACTGAAGAAGTCGAAGAAGAAAACGTGAATGACGATGAGAGAAGTAGAAGTAATAAGAATACCGACACATAAAGAGGGCAAAAATAAGAATGTTCGTTCTTGCTTA
Source organism: Bathynomus jamesi (assembly GCA_023014485.1). Taxonomy (NCBI): domain Eukaryota; kingdom Metazoa; phylum Arthropoda; class Malacostraca; order Isopoda; family Cirolanidae; genus Bathynomus; species Bathynomus jamesi. The sequence goes on along the minus strand of JAJOZX010000007.1, from coordinate 238,735 downwards.
ACTACAACCGTTTTTTATTTTTATTTCATCTCGTTTTATCCATATATATATATATATATTGTTATGTGACGCGGTTTATTACTTTATATTTATGGTATGAATTATACCTTTATTTTAGGTAGTTTTCCTTCCACATCATATAGAATTAATCCAAGTTATATATATCACTGATTATATATATATTCTTATTTCCCTGTCAATTCGTGTAGGGGAATAATTATAAACCTTTTAGAAAAATAATATATTCGTCAGAGATCTTACTAAACAAATTACAATACAACAATGAAATTTTGGCAATCATGAATAATTGTTTAGGGAAATGACACTTGAGACATTTATTCTTACTTCAAGAATTTGATATTTAGAATTAATACCAGACACTTAAAATAAAATGCATAAGCCACTTAAAATATGACTGTTAGCCAATTTTGGCATGGAATAAATTACAATGAAAACTTTGACATCAATTATTTCTTTTAAACAAAAGATATTTGAGACAATTAAATAAAATGCCAGATGCCAGATCATTAAAATTAATAAACGCATACATACTACAATTGATTGAATTTTCTTTAGAACAACAGTTGGTTCTCTACCCGGCCTTTTGACTGTATTTTGTACATAATACAATTTCACAGAATTATTTGAATCCTATCTGGTTATTTGACCATTCCAATTATAATGTTTAATGCATGCCTTAGTTACATTGTTTACCTACTTCCTTTTGACAGTGGTAATTATTCTCTTGAGAATTTGTACATTATAATTTTGTGTATTTTATATTTCTACCGAATGCGCAGACTCCGTTTTCTAACGGTGAATCAAGGACACACTATTTTCGGGCGTTTACCGACACGAACAGAATATGCGGAGTGTCTCCATTTTCTCCCGCAAAGTTTTTAAGGGAAGACTACTGTATTTTGCGTTTCAATTTCTTTAGCCAGCACACTCGCTTTAACAAAATTAGAAGAACGATTTCGCTTCTAAATGCCACACACGATTTGAATTTATCATTACGGCACAATAGATATGTATTTATATACTTGAGCAAACTTCCATTAAGAACTCGTTTTTTTTGTTCTTAAAAGGAGAAATAAATCTAATGTTCTTATTTAAATTCAACAGAGGTTTGTAAGAATGAACTTTTGTTTACCACGCTTTGAAATGCACTGATGCTACGCGTTTCCGTTTTTAACTTTTGAGCATCTTCCCGCTTCGAATATATACTTTTTTAATGCAGACAATTATCCCATCTTTTTAACTAACATAATTTATGCTACGTTATTCGGCAATAAGTAAATAGCAATCTGATGTAAATTTAATTCTCGTTTTCCGTTTTAATACAATTTGATTTTTATATACGACAAGTTATTCCAGAAACCGGCGTATGGTAGTCGCTTTCTGTCGGGCGCACGATGACCTACATAATTCTCTTTTTGATTCATCCTATTTTTTAAGGATTACTAACCTTTGAGAAGGTGTAATTTTAACCTGCCATTAACTGGTTAATAATATCACAATCTAATTTGAACGGAGTTTTCCCATTTTATACATAAATGAACATTAAATTTTATAACGCCTTCTTTCTTTCTTTGTGGTGAACGCGGAAACCCACGTGTCTCGTTCCAATTTAATATAATTTTTACATTAATTATTTTCCTAGTTTCTGGGTACCTATATATGGTATTTTTATCCGAACTTATTCAGAATTAAATAGACAATGAATTCATGTCTTTTTCCCTAAATTACAGGAGTATTTAACATGCATATGTTTTAAATTCCATGTACTTAAGAATTTCCAAATTGCTTCGTTTACACCCGAAACTATACCAAAAATGCCCAGCGCCATTTTTGACGAATACAATTCTTCGTTTGCTTGGCTTTAAGTTTGGCATTTATACATACAATTCATTCTGTTTGCATGATTAATTTTGTTCGTGGGTTAATTTATAACCAGTAATTAATTAACCTTATTTCATCATTCCCATACTAATATATATATATATATATATATATATATATATATATATATATATATATATATATATATATATATGTCTGTATTTGTGCTGTATATTCTTAATTTTTATTTTTTATCTCTTTTCATAACTCTATGATTAACACTTTGCGTACTCTTAGATCTGTGAATAAAATCATTAAGTCTCAAAATACAATAAATAGCAACTATGTATTAGTGGATACCTTTTTAAAGGAGCGACAGAGTAAGGGAAAAATTTCTATTTTGAACTTAAATATCAGAAGTCTTCTAAACCACTTTCATGAGTGGCCAATCTAAAATTGTTACAGTATAAATACACATGTATTATATTGACCGAGACCTGGTTAAATGAAAATAATAAGTAATTTTTTAATATACCGGCCTATACGAGCCACCACATATGAAGAAATAATAACAGAGGCGGCGGAGCAAGCATTTATATAGACACTAATCATAAAGGTAAAAATATTGACCAAGTGACAGGCATAAATGATCATTCTGAAACCCTAGCAGTTGAGGTGTATATAAATAATATTTCCTATTCAATATTAGGCATCTACCGACCACCAAATGGTAACTTGGCAACGTTATTGCAACCATAGATACAACTTTAACTTCTAATCATATCAACAATAACTGCATCATTGAGGGAGATTTAAATATCGATCTCGCTGAAATAAACTCTAATAATAATGCTAACTTCTCCAATCTCGTTACCGAAAATGGCTTTAATTTAACTATAACTAAGCCCACAAGACTACATAGTACCATAGAAAACTCCACTTTATTAGACCAAATCTGGGTGCGATCTTCCCTTGACTGTACGTCAGTATATGCCTGTTACACACTACGGATCATCTGCCCACATACACAATCCTAATTAGCCATTTACAAATACAGGAGAAAATAAAAGTTGACTATAGACAGTACATCTATGATAATAAATTGAAATTTATCAGAGATAACAAGTTTTGACTGGTCGAGAATAACTGAAAGTAACTGTGAAATAGAAACAAAATTTCAAACATTCTCAAACACACTAATGGATATATTTAACACTAATTTTCCTATAAAGTCGAAACTCGTCGAAACTGTAACGACCAGTGGATCACTTCAGCCCTCATTGTAAACATAAACCGTAAACATTCTCTCTATAAACTATGGAAGAATGATATTAGCAATGAACAAACATAAAAATTATTGTAACAGACTAAATTCGCTCATAAAAATTGCAAAAGCGGACCATTATTGTTCTAAAATTACCGAACAAAAATCTAATCCTAAAGGATTATGAAATACTTTAAATGTTTCAGTTAACGCCAAAAAAGAAAAGATAAATCCTGTAAATTCGTTAACACGAGATGGAATTTCCTACAGTGATCCCAAAGACATCCCAAAGACATGGCCAATTTATGAAACAATTTTTTTTCGAAAATAGGAAGCAATACGGCAGCAGCCATTCCAGAATCAGACAGTCACTACCAACAATATATGCCACAACCCACACCAAATACTTTCTTCTTTGAACCATTTCTCCAAACGAAACATCTGCTACATTGAAAAACTTAAAAAACTAAAAGTGCTGATATCATTTCAGTTCCAGTGAAAATATATAAACTAATATCAGATGATATAGCAACCCCACTCACAAGACTTATGAACGAGTCAAGAGCATTCATTTCTACTATGGTCACCTTACTTTTGACAGCAAATTATTATGTGAAACAAGCATCTCGCATCCATTGGTTATTGCTGGCACAATAAACCCTTGTATAAAGTTGCAAACCTTGCACTCACAACTTGCTTGCTCTGCTTCACTTTTGCTTTCAATTTCCAGCATATCTGAATCTTCTTGTCAAGGAAGAACCTAATTAATATTAAAATTCACCTTATTATTATTTTTCCCTGATTACCTGAAGATAGCTAGGGTTTTTCCAGTATTCAAATCAGGAAGCTCTGATTCTTCATGCAATTACCTGCCAATCTCCGTCTTATGAACATTGAATAATGTATTTGAAAGAATCGTATACAAAAGACTAATCAAATTCTTAGCTAAATACTACATCCTAGCAAAAACACAATTTGGGTTTAGAGAAGGCCACACCACAGAAGACGCCATCAACATGCTATTATAAAATATCTATAAAAGCCTAAACTAGAAAAAACACAAAATCTTAGGTTTCCTTGACCTGTTGCAGGCCTTTGATAAGCTCTCACATGATATCTTACTAGACAAATTAAACACACATGTCAAAAGGGGAATATGCTAAATTGGTTTAAGTTATATCTCTCTAATCGTCACCTGTATGTTAAAGTAAATTACATTTCATCAGAATATGCTGTATTGGAAAGTGGGGTTCCACAAGGATCGATCCTTGGACCCTTACTCTCCTTAATGCATTTAAATGATTTTTATCGATCAACAACATTAGACTGTATTAATTATCCAGATGATACAGCACTCACTTCTACACAACACGATATCAACTACCTAATGAACGAAGTGAACAGGCAATTAAATCATATCTATAAGTGGATAAGTAGACGTGTACAAATAAGCTTTTACTAAACTTGACAAAATCATCATATATGATTGTAACTAAAAAATCTGTAATCGCGCACACTCCATTAATAATTGGAGACACTACTCTTGCAAAAGTAAATGAAGTTAAAGTTCTTGGCATCAAATCAGCTGAAAAATTGAATTTCAAAAGCCACACACAACATATCAAATAAAAAATATCTTAATTCTCTACATAATACTTAAGCTAAAAAAAAAAACAATTCCGTCAAATGCCTTCCTCATACTGTATTATTCATTTATTCATCCACACTTACAATATGGAATCACAACATGGGGTAGTACAAAGAATTATATACGATATCCGCTAGAAGTAATTCATAAAATATGCTTACGAACTCTATCAAACAATGATAACAGACGACCTCATACCTCTCCAAATGTTCAGAAATTTAAATATTCTAAAACTAAATGACCTGTATAAACTTACTGTCGGTATCAGTATGTACAAAGTTGCTAGTAATAGAAACTATACTTCGGCCATTCACAAGGCGATTACCCCCCACCAGACCAACCATAATCATAATACAAGGCTTCCCAGTGATTTCATACATAAACCAAATTATTCAATGCAAATTGCAGGAAATGCTCTCTCCTATAAATGGGCAGATATCTGGAACGTTATACCTATAAATATCAGACAAGCACCATCATTAATTTTATTTCGCAACTCACTAAAGAAACACTTTATTAACTCCTATTAATGTATGTGTGTATATATGTATATATATTGCAACTTGTAACTATTACTAAACAATGAAAATTACCTATTATATATGCAAAATTCACAATCTTAAATTGGGTGCAATCACAAGCTATATAAATTATATGTTAAAAGTTTCTATTATATTACGCCATAGTTATAATATGCCACATCTATCTGTATTTTTGTAACTCTAAGAGTGTATCATTATTTCCAATTTGTAATATTAGGAATTAATTATTACTAGTATTTCAACATGTTCTGTTTACCATTTTTCTTTTCTATTATTTCTATCATTATTTCTATTATCATACCGTATTGTATACTTCTTTCTTTTCTATTATTTCAACAATTATTTCAATTTTCACTTGTAATGACAGAGCTAACTAAATGCGACTTTATTTTATTTTCCACAAATTCTATTTACATTTCTTAGTTCCCTTTGTAAAAATAGAAATGAATCTCAAGGATTTTTGTCTGAAAACCTGTCTTGCTTCCCACCGCATATTCAGATAAGAACACTGTAATTAAACTACTTGTCACTAAAAAATACAAAATTAAACGTTAATGCCAACATTGTGTAAACCTATATGGATGTAATGAATATCTTATGTAATGTGTTCGTTCTGAATAAAGATGATTATGATTATTATTATTATTATTATTATTATTATTATTATTGTGACGGAGGCACAAAAAATAACACAAGAAGATCAAATGGAGGACACGCGTAAATAGTGAAAAAAAGAGGGCAACTACGATAACAGACTGACGTTATCTCCAAATAAGGAGATGAAACAAACACCAAAAACAAAGTTCCCGAGTAAAAATGTGGAAGGGACTTTATGCAGGTATTGTGCAAGGGGCAATTGCAGATATAAGGGAGAACAATGTATATGTCAGCACCACGTGAATTTTACAATAATAATGGGTACTGTGAGTTCTGTGACAGCTGCAAATTTTACCACCCTGCCATTTGAGAGAATTACGCAAGACATGGGAACTACGAATATGGTAAAAGATGCTACAACCATTACCTTCTAACAAACTCTATGGGCAATAGGAAAATCGAAATGACACTTATGCATACAACCAGGAAGCAAATTTTTTCGACATCGCAGATACAATACGGATATAAGTCTCATAAACACGTACAGTCAACACAGTTCAGAACTTCCGAGACGAACCGTTATCAGGCAAGAAGCTACCAGAACAGGTAAACGGAAACGGATCTTTCTCAGAGAACCATAGGGCTACAAAACACGCGACACTGAAGGATAATGAACTTGGAATGGCGAAAGGGACAACGCAAAACTGAGAATACAGTATAAATATAGTCCTTGCAAATATTCCAGGGCTAAAACCGAATCATCTGCTGAACAAAGTTTCATACCTGAAAGGATTTATAGATGAAACAAGGGCTGACATCGCGTGTCTCACAAAAACACATCTTAAAGCCTTCCCAGGAGACTGTAAAAACTGCGAATACTGCAGAGATAAGAAAGAAATACAAACCGATGGTTACAACTTACTACGAGCTGACAGAACAGTCAGTGACGTGAGTGTCATACGGCAGAGAGGAGGAATAAGTAAATCAAATAGCTTCGTGGAAATTTTAGCAATGAAAATTGAAAAACTAAACACTACGACAAAATTCTCTGATGCCATTGTTGATATCAGAATCTAATAAGGTCCTAAAACTCTCCATTCCCTAATATAATAATGCGCTGATTTTAATTTCTCGTTTAGAAAATACAAAAAAGGTGGTAAAATTATCTCTCTCTCTCTCTCTCTCCGCAGGGGGTATAAAGGTTATGCACGTTCCTTCTGGGTGTAGTAAACTTTATACTTGGGGTGTGACAGCCCTCCGGTCCCGAGTCGTGGGATTCTAAAGAAATTGGTTGCCAATTCCTTTAGGTTCTCTCTCTTTCGGGAGGGTGGGTGAAGTCTGTTGTACAAACCTGTCCCGTGGGTTACTAGGCCCCCTTCCCATCCCTACTCTGTCCTTTTAGCTTAGGTTAATGATGATCTCCTCTGACTGCAGAAAAAAAAAAAAACTTTTAGTATTAACTCTTTTTCTCTACTCTTACGATTAGGACCCAACTGCTACCTCATGCGTGGGAAGAGAGGCTTTGGAACCTCTATGAATAACACCATTTCACTTTAGTTGTAGGTAAATAATTAGAGGGAATAATAGCGGGTAGGATTGTTGACCATTTGGATTCCTACAAGCTACTTGGGGACTCCAACATGGGTTTAGACAGCATAGGTCGTGTTTCACCAACATGCTCGAGTTTTTCCACGTCATGTTGAGTGAGTTTGATAAGAGCAGGGCGATTGATTAGAAAGCCTTTGATAAGGTACCTCACCGCCGGCTAATGGCTAAAGTGCGCATGCTGGGTATTGGTGGGGAAGTAGGTAGGTGGATTGAAAACCGACTGAAGAATGCTACAAAGTTAATCCCTTCCGTTAGGCATATGGGCTACAATCGGCGCTTACGTGACGCGGGTTCAAAGATGTCGATTTTAGAAGCATGTTTAGTTTAAATGATAACCCAACTTGCAACAATGGTTGGAAGTTGGATTTGAAACGGTTTAGGACTAGAATGTGTGGGAATTACTTTACGTATAAGATCTGTGACACGTGGAACAGGTTACCTTCAGAAGTTGTGAACAGTTCCTCTGTGGATCAGTTCAAGAAAAGGTTAGACCAAATCTTGCACACTATTTGAGGGTGTAGAAAATTTTCCCTGGCACCCGTTGCCATTGGTACCTCCTCGGTATGGGCCGCAAGGCCTTTTGAGGTACTTCTTTTCCTTGTAACTCCTTGTAACTCTCTCTCTCTCTCTCTCTCTCTCTCTCTCTCTCTCTCTCTCTCTCTCTCTCTCTCTCTCTCTCTCTCTCTCTCTCTCTCTCTCTCTCTCTCTCTCTACGCCAATCCCAAGTCGGACTACTCGATGTTGGGTAGTAATATCGAGGTGACTGATTTAGAAAAGGACTTGGGTGTGCTAATTAGCAGCGACCTTAAGTTTACGAAACAGTGTGTAGAGGTGGAATAGAAAGCCCAGAAACTATTGGGTTATATCAGGAGGCAATTTCAGTTTCGGAACAAGGAGATTGTGCTCTCACTGTACAATTCCCTTGTTCGGCCGCACCTGGAGTATGCTGTGCAGTTCTGGTCGCCCACCCTCAGGAAAGATATTGAGAGGCTGGAGCGAGTGCAGGCGAGGGCCACAAAGTTAATCCCTTCCGTTAGGCATATGGGTTACAATCGACGGTTACGCGCCCTGAACTTGTTTTCGCTTGAAACTCGGAGGCTGCGCGGTCAACTGATCGAGGTTTTCAAGCTCTTACGCGGGTTCAACGATGTCGATTTTAGAAGTATGTTTAGTTTAAATGATAACCCAACTCGTAACAATGGTTGGAAGTTGGATTTGAAAAGGTTTAGGACTAGTGTGTGGGAATTACTTTACGTATAAGATCTGTGACACATGGAACAGGTTACCTTCGGAAGTTGTGAACAGTTCCTCTGTGGATCAGTTCAAGAAAAGGTTAGACCAAATCTTGCACACTATTTGAGTGTGTACAAAATTTTCCCTGGCACCCGTTGCCATTGGTACCTCCTCGGTATGGGCCGCAAGGCCTTTTGAGGTACTTCTTTTCCTTGTAACTCCTTGTAACTCTCTCTCTCTAGGCACACTTGAAGTTCTAATAAATGAAGATGTCAATGTTACCTGGAGCTCATACAGGGATCAATTTAGAATATTACAGAACACTTTTATACCCACTAAAATAGTTTCCTTGTCAACAAAGTCGCCGAAATGGTTTAACAACGAAATTAGCAGTGCTATTACGGGAAGAAATAGAGCCTAGAAACTACTTAAGTCGTATTTCAACCAGACTAATTCAGAAAACTATATAAACCTACGTAGGAGGGTTAAGTCCTTAATTTGATCAGCCAAACGTGATGAAGAAGCTAGAATTGCCTCACTCTGTAAAGTTAACCCTAAAGAATTTTTTGCCCATGTTAATAGCAGAAAGCCAATTAAAAATTCTGTAGGTCCCCTAAAAGACAGAAATGGCGTACTGAAATTCGGTGATAAAGATATGGATAATACGTTAAACGAGTTCTTCGTTACAGTCTTCACGGAGGAAGACACAATAGAAGTGCGAAGTCCTCGGATTACATATGACGGTGACCAGCCCGTAGAGACCATAAGTTTTACGAGAAATGAGGTACATAAATTAATTGATAAGATGAACAAATACAAATCACCTGGCCACGACTTATTTCTTCCAAGGGTATTAAAAGAGGTTAGCCACAATGTTGTTGACGACTTAGTAACCATATTCAAACAATCAATCGAGTTAGGGAAAGTTCCAACCGACTGGAAGTTAGCAAATGTAACACCAATCTTTAAAAAGGGTGATAGGGAAAATCCTTGTAATTACCACCCGATCAGTTTAACATCAGTTGTCGGTAAACTATGAGAATAAAAACCCACTCTAATAGACAGAGTTTATTTCCACGACAGTTTCGACGCCCACTGGCATCCTCCTCGGGTGGATACAGAAACACAAATGAAACAAAACAAGAGGGAAAAACAGTTCAGGGATCGACCGTTAAGAAATTCGCACCTAGGTTGGATTCCATTCTCTCGAGACAGGAGGGGCATTTTCATTAAGTACATTCGCACAAATTTTTAAAACTATCTTGCTGTTCTAAACATACAGATTCTATTATTTTTACATAATTATTACATTTATAATTAAATTTATTACATTTAATATTGCATAATTATTAATTACAGAAATTATAAATTTATTATTACATTGGTTATTACATTGTTGTTTATTATACAGAAATTATAAACCGAAAAAACGAATGAAAAAGGCGATTAGGAAATAATCCAGAGACCATTGAGAAATTCGCACCTAGGTTAGATATCGTTCTCCCGAAACCAGAAGGGCATTTTATTACAGGGTCAGCTTATAACTACATTTCCACAAATTAAAAATATCTTCTTGTTCTATACATACAGATCCTAATGTTTTGACATAATTACTGCATATATTTATTTCCACATTAATTACTTCCATTATTACATTTACTAAAAGCGAGTAAGGAAACATTCCAACCCAGAGACATTTAAGAAATTCACACTTAGGTTCGAACACGTTCCCACGACTCCGTAAGGGATTTATTGACCAAGAATCTCATTAAAGGGTCTAACTTATAAGTACCTTCGCACAAATTAAAATTATCTACTTTTTCTATACACACAGATTCTATTATTTTTTTTGACATAATTATTACATTTATAAAGTACCTTACTTGATTCCCAATCTATAGCATGATTATTTTGGCTAGCGTGATAAAAAATGGCATTATTAGTATTACAACTTCTGAAGGCATATTTGTGTTCTTTGATACGGGTTTCAATATTTCTTCCAGTTTCTCCCACGTATACTAAATCACAACTTTTACAGGGAATGCTGTAGACACAGGCTTGTTCCTCTTTTGCAACGTTATTCCTAACCAATTTACTTTTCACGGTAGACGAATATTTGAACGCCAAAGCAAACTTAAATTCTTTCGTCAACGGTTTTACTCTTTCTAAGCCGGCAATGTAAGGCAAACTCACATATTGTTTTTGGTTAACTGAAGGTTCCCGAGGGGCATAAAAAGATTTTCTGGCTTTAAAATACGCCTTTCCGATAAACCACTCAGGATATTTTAAATCCTTTCGAGAGAATGGAATCCAACCTAGGTGCGAATTTCTTAACGGTCGATCCCTGAACTGTTTTTCCCTCTTGTTTTGTTTCATTTGTGTTTCTGTATCCACCCGAGGAGGATGCCAGTGGGCGTCGAAACTGTCGTGGAAATAAACTCTGTCTATTAGAGTGGGTTTTTATTCTCATATTTTGACCTTCACGTAAAAAAAGTGAAGTTTTTTGCATTTGTCGGTAAACTGTTGGAATCCATCATTACAAAACGTATTGTGTATCACCTTGAATCTCACAATCTAATTTTTTATTCTCAACATGGATTTAGGCGACATAGATCCTGTCTGACAAACCTGTTAGAGTTTTTCCATAATATGCATACACTGTACGATGCAAGTAGGGCAATAGATATAGTGTATCTCGACTTTCAAAAAGCCTTTGACAAAGTCCCTCACGCGAGATTGATGGCTAAAGTCAAAGGACAAGGAATCACCGGGCTCGTTTCCGACTGGATTGAGGATTGGTTAAAAGATAGAAAGCAGAGAGTGGTAATAAATGGAGTGGCTTCGGAGAGGGCGTCCGTCACCAGTGGTGTCCCACAGGGTTCCGTTCTGGGTCCTTTACTTTTTATCATCTATATTAATGATATAGACGTCGGGCTTCTAAGTACAATCTCCAAATTTGCAGACGATACGAAATTAGGAAGTAGTGTAGGTACTGAGGAGGGCGTAAGAACGCTTCAGAACGATCTTGACAGGTTGGGCGAATGGTCTGCTACTTGGCAGATGCCATTCAACTTGGACGAATGTAAGGTAATGCACATAGGTTATAAAAACCCGAAGACCGATTACTCTCTCTTGGGAAGGAACTTGACTGAGATCGATCTAGAGAAAGACTTAGGCTTAGGAGTCTATATCAGCAACGATGTGAAACCGTCGAAGCACTGTGCAGAAGTCGAAAAGAGGGCCTTAAAAATATTAGGTTATATTAAAAAACAGTTCCAGTTTCGGAACAAGGAGACTGTAATGTCTCTCTATAATTCACTAGTCAGACCTCAACTGGAATACTGTGCGTAGTTTTGGTCTCCATCCCTCAGGAAGGACATAGAAAGGTTAGAAAGAGTACAAGCAAAGGCTACAAAATTGATCCCTTCAATGAGAATGCAAAGCTACCAATGGAGATTGGAGCGCCTAAATCTGTTTACCTTAGAGACGAGGAGGTTGCGAGGTCAGATTATTCAAGTCTTCAAGATGCTCAATGGAATAGACAGGGTAGATTACAGAAACTTATTCTCACTTAATGCCAATCCGACCAGAAATAATGGGTTTAAACTGGAACTAAAGACATTTAGGACCTCTGTCTGCGGGAATTTCTTTTCCTATAAAATAGTCAATATCTGGAACCAACTTCCTCAGAGGTTGTTTCCAATCAAAGTGTAAATGTGTTTAAAAATAGGCTAGACAAAGTACTGAATTCTCTCATAGTTTAAGACTAAAACATAACATAACTTTGCAGGAGTTCGCTTGCACGGTGTCTCTGTGAGCATGCTAAATATAGAGCTATTTATATATTCTCCACTTTCCTGTAAAATTTCCTTGGCTACTTTTCCAGGGTCAAGGTATTTTCTTCAACCTTTTTCGTACCTGCCTCTGGCAGGAAGGGAGCGGAGGGTGGGGAGAGAGCTTTCTACTTTTCTATCCAGTTTTCTACTACTGCTTGGATAGTTGAAAGAAAAATAAACTTATTTAATAACAGGAACCTCCCAGAGTGGACCGGAAGGTCTTTGAGGCTTCCTCTTGTCCTTAATAACTCTCTCTCTCTCTCTCTCTCTCTCTCTCTCTCTCTCTCTCTCTCTCTCTCTCTCTCTCTCTCTATATATATATATATATATATATATATATAATATATATACCCTAGGATATGGAGAGGAACACAAGAGAAGACTAAAACAAGCAAAAATGTTGGTAGCTTTAACAAATGAATTTGTGTTAAGATAACAACAGATAACACCAGAAAAAATAACTGCTTGCATCTGGTATTCACAAACAACACCAACTATGTTGATGGTATAAAAATAACCCCAACTCTCAAACTACAACATAATTGAGATATCAGCTAATATGAGGCGCTCCGTGCGACAGGGACGAGCTCACCATGGTCCCCCAAAAAATCCGTTTTTATGGTACCAGAAACGTCTATCCAAGTCTAGTCTTCATATGGCGGGGTCGTCTTTATCGCCCGGTAATTTTCCATTGTTTTAGAGTGGGGTTGGACCATGTGCACGAGCTTTAAATTAAACGCGCGTTTTCTCGAAACTTAAATTTGGAGCGCTCGTCACTGTCGTACGGAGCGTCTCGTATGACGACGGCCTCAAAAGAAAATATTCATACTGAAGAAAGAAGCGAATTGAGATTTTTAACCTAAATTTCAAGACTATAAATTGGGAAAAAAATCAGAGCCCATATGATTGAAATAGTATGGAAAACAGTCTTAGAGGAAGAAACTACCGAAAAAATGCAACCTCGGAAGAAAAAACGCTGGATATTTTAGAAAAATATATTTCAAAAGCACAGACAAAAGGAAAGAGGAATTATTTCGAGAGTCAAACGCGAACAATATTCTGAAAAAGAAAGAACGTAGCTGCTAGGTTAATTAATAGTACAGACAATAATACGAGAAAAGTAATACAAGAAAAATTGTAGAGTATCAATAAGGAAATACAAGCCCTAATTAAGGGCCATTCAGAGAGGGAAGAGGAAGAAGCGGTAGAAATAATAAAGGAAAACCCAAAATACTTCTACGGCTATGCAAAAAGGGAGAAAAGAACTCGTGCTACTATCGGGCCCTTAAGGAAAGTAAATAATGAAATAACCGACGACTAAAAAGAAATATCTGAAATACTGAAAGCTCAGTATGAATCAGGTTTTAGTACCACAAAACGTGACAACGTGGTTCCTGTCAGGGATGCTTTCTTTGAAGAGAAATTACAAGGAGAGTGGACAACTGTTTTTAATTTTACCCCAGAAGACATAGCGCGAGGTATGAGACTAATGAAATCATATTTAGTAGCAGGTCCGAAAAAATGGAATGTTTTGTTGATTAAAAACTGCAAAAATAAAATACCTACACGCCTATATTGGATATGGAGACGATCCCTGGGACGCAGGGGAAATATCGTGCACCGTGAAAAGAGCGAACGTTGTCTTTATATATATATAAAGAAAGGGAGAGGTCCCAAGCAAAAAACTATAGACCAGTGTTATTGACATCCCATATCAGCAAATTATTTGAAAGAATAGTCAGAGAGAAAATCTATGACTTTTTGGAGACAGGTAAGATTCAGTGAGAGACAGCTAGGATTTCGATCAGCATGATCGTGCTTATCACATCTAATAGAACACTATAACAATATCATAGACACATTTGAAAGCAATGAAAACTGCGGTGTCATTTACACGGATTTTGCTAAAGCATTCGACAAATGTGTCGTGATAATATCAAATAAAATTAAACATATGAGAATAAAAGGAAGCGTGGGAAAATGGATCTACAACTTCTTCAGGGAACATCAGCAAATTGTAAAAATCTAATGTACTGTATATCATCATCAGAATCAGAAGTGCGCAGCTGAGTACCACAAGGAACAGTAGTAGACCCAGTAGTGTACAAATCAATTGCATGCAACAAGATCAATATCGGCAACATTGCAACATGCCGTTGCAATATTGCATGCAACACGGGGGTGGGGTTAGATCCTCCAAGGGGGAGAGGGATTTATGCATGAGGGGGTGGGGGTTACACCCTCCAATGGGGAGAGGAGATTATGCATGAAGGGGGTCGGGGTTAGACCCTCCAAGAGGGGAGCGGGGTAACCTAACCTGGGTAATAAAACAGGAGAAGAAGAAGATCCTTTCGCTGTGACATTTCGGAGCATAGTGGGGACTTCCATGAACTTTCTAGACGGCTTTCGGAGCACAGCCATTTAGCTTAGATGCTAGCCATGATACAGCCAATTGTATGGTGTAAGCGGCTTACAGTGAGGTCGTTCAGCGGACAAACAGTGAGAGATACAGCCAGTTGGCTTAAAATCCAGCCAGAGAAACAGCCAGTCACTTTAGTTTAGAAGCATGTACACACACACACACACACACACACACACACATATATATATATATATAATATATATATTATATATATATATATATATATATATACAACACACACACACACACATATATATATATATATAATATATATATATATATATATATATATATATATATTGGGCAGCTGAAGCAGTACAGCCATCCGCTGTAGCTTCTTGTCGCAAAATGTCGCCTTCCCTGAACGCCCTGGATGACTTCAGAACCCAGGAACCCAGACAGTAGGCATAGCCAGTCGTACTGTATATGGCTTAGACACACACACTCTGTACCATATATATACACACAGTATATATATATATATATATATATATATATATATATATATATACCCCTCATTTCCATTAACAGAATAACAGATATTTGTTTACATGGTGTAAAGGAGAAATAAAACATAACTACATCGCGCTGTCTTTTAATATAGGCCTATATCACTCATGAAATACAATCGGTAAAGACGAGTTAAAATATGTATATACATTAGGTGCAAAACAGGAATAATACATGCAAGATTTATTTAACACATATTTACATCAAGCATAAAATAATAATAATAATACAGCCAGTAGAGAAGAATTGTATATACATTAGACGGAAAAACAAAAAATAATACAGCTAGTAGAGAAGAATTTCACATACAGCAGTTGTAAAACCAGAATATACAAGACTTATTTAATATATATATACACACACAGCCGTCTCTCGCTTAACGAAGAGGTTACGTTCCTAAGAAGCCTTCGTTATGTGAAAATTCGTTAAGAGGGACCTAATTTTCTATTGTTTTATATGGTAAAAATTCAGTTTGGTTCCTAGCACACTTTTTTGATAGCCTAATATAAATAGAGTGGGTAAAGTTCACCGTTAAGTTCATCGTTATCGCCTTCCTCTTCTTCGTTGGATTGGGTAATGATGTTGAGCTTGGACGTTTTGATGCCATGCTATGTATTGGGGTTACGAAATAGTAACAATAACACTTCGTAGAACGTCACTTTTGTTATGAATGCAACGTGAGAACGCACAACGAACAATGATGCTGCGAAAGTGTGTTGCGGGGACGGTGGGAGACCATGTGTTGGGCGGGGGAGAGAGCTTGCCTGTGTTGCAGGAACCGCTAATGTAACGCGCCGCGAATTTAAAAATTTTTCGCCTTCGTTGGCTCGACGGGGAACCCACAGCTACCCCATCAATTTGGCTGTAAAGGTTGCTATTAAGGTAATACTCTTATTAAGGTAATACTCTTATTAATGGCCTCACTCAGACTCAATTTAAAAACCTCCTCGAAATAGCATGTTGTGATAATCTTTTCTTATTTAAAAGCAACCTTTACAGCCAAATTGATGGGGTAGCTATGGGTTCCCCGTTGAGCCCAACACTAGCAAATGTATTTCTTTGCCATTACGAAGAAATTTGGTTGAAAAGTTGTCCTAATAGTTTTAAACCCGCATATTACAGAAGATACGTGGATGACACTTTCTTAATATTTAAACATCCTTCACACGTAAAACTTTGTCTTCATTATCTTAATAAACAACTTAGTAATATTAAGTACACATGTGAAAACGAAACAAATAATAGTTTACCTTTCCTGGATGTTCTAGTTAAAACGGGCTAATAATAAGTTCCAGACCTCACTATTTAGAAAACAAACCTTTACTGGTTTGGGAACCAATTATTTAAGTTGTATGTCTTATAAATATAAGATTAGTGCTATAGTAACATTATTAACAAGAAGTTACCGAATTTGTTCAGATTACTTTTCATTAAACGAAGAATTTAAATTTTTAAGACAGTACTTTATTAATAATTACTACCCTTCTAATCTTTTTGACAACCAATTAAAGAAATTTTTAAATAACACTTTTAATACTAAACTCCCCATAACTACAGTACAAAAAGAAACCAGATATATTAAATTACCTTTTTATGGTTATTTATCATTGCGTATTCGAGGTGAATTGTCCAAACTGCTCAAGTCTAGTTATCCCCAAATAAATTTTAGATTCGCCCTCGTCAACCCACTTAAATTATCAAATTTTTTAAAGTTCAAAGACAAATTCCCAAAAACTGTATGCCCTAATGTTGTTTATAAATACACGTGCGACAGCTGTAAGGCTGCGTATATTGGCAGTACTCAACTCCAACTGGAGGTACGCCTTTCTCAACATTTGGGCTTATCAGTCCGTACCAACCGTCCCCTCAGTAGCCCACCACAATCCACAATTAGAAACCATAGTAATGAAAACAACCATCCCCTTCACAAAACTCAGTTCGAAATTCTAACTAGATCCAATAACCTACAGAACTCCGAATTTTAGAATCTTTGTACATCTATAGAAACAAACCTTCCATTAACAATAATAGTTCATCTTACAAATTACAGCTTTTTTGACTAACCAACCGATTTTCTTAGACATATCATACCTTCTAATTTACTGACCATACAGTTTTCTCTCAGTTTCTGCCAAGTATGGAGGTTGACTAAACATTGTGTAATTACCAGTTGAGGTAATTTTAATTTAATTTAATTTTAATGATTTTAATTTTTTGTAGTGAAGTAATTTTAATGATTTTAATTTTTTGTAGTGATGTAATTTTAATGATTTTAATTTTGGATTGATGTAATTTTCATTATTCTCATTTTTGTTTTAAGGTTTTAAGACTTCTAATTCACTGATGATGACAAAAGATTTGTCGAAACGTCTGAAGTATAAAAATAAACGAAAATGTTTGCTGTTGTGTTGGTCCTTCTTTTCATCTGTAGGCTCCGTTTCCCGAAAGAAGTCAATAGTTTTGATATATATATATATACATATATATAAGCAAACAACCACAGGGAAAAGGAAAAGGAAACACGAAGTCCGAGCGCTTTCGTGATATATTACGAAATATATAGCGCTCGGACTTCGTGTTTCCTTTTCCCTGTGGTTGTTTGCTTATTAATAAGAGCACGTGTTATTCTGTGATTTTAGTGCATATATATATATATATATATATATATGCAAAACAACCCACATGATCGCGCTGCCTCATGGATGGAAAAGTGAAGGACTTTGTGCATGGCACGTGGGGCTTCCATATATATATATATATATATATATATATATATATATATATCACATTATAAGACATGTTTTGATGCATATCTGGCAAATGATCAGCTAATGGGGTTGGGCCCCCCCCCAAAAAAAAATCTTGTTTAGGGCCCCAAAAATGCTAGAAACGGCCCTGAATGCTTGGGTGGTGGTAGTCCTACGTAATTTAAAGTGTCTTCAGAAGGAATGTGTAAGGGAAATAGCCTTTTGAAATTTCAGCGTCCACGCCCATTACTTTGGGCAACTTGGCTAATTTACAAGGCGTGAATAACAGATTGTCTTTAAACTGGACATTATTCCTTATCTGCATTTGAATAAGTTTGTTGCCTCTTTTCAAGGGATCACCTGTAAATATTTCTGAGGAATCGTGTTCAAGCAGTTCCTTATAAAGAAACTGTGGCAAACTTTGCTGCGTTATGCGCAAGAATATATACGGTCATTTTTTTTAATTGGTCCGACAGCTTGACAATAAGGTCCACAAAGAGTTTCACGGGGGTGTCTCTTACAGTCGCCTTAAAAATGTTTGTCGTTTACCACATTTACGTCACTCATCACAATCAACGTTCATATACTCGTTACAGATGGTCTGGCTTACAAGTAGGTGGGGAATAACCACTTTGGTTTCTGGATTTGTGTCTCTATGTCATAGTATACAATTATGCACGGATTATTTTTAGGCTTGGCATCTTTCATATAACATAGCATGTAGCATGTAGTACAGCGAATTTCATCACACATGTACTCGAACTTTCCCCAACTGTCCATCATATGAAGCATGCCGCACTCGCCTGCCATACTTACAGCTTTTATCATAACTCGCATAGAGTCTTTATATTGTGAATGGGGTGGTACAATCTCACACTGCTTTTAACAACATACACAGCCCTACGGCGATTATCCAATCCAAACGCACACCCATTTCCTGCTCAACCATTCTCAGCTTTTCAGGCCCCATATCACAGTAAATTCGAGTCTGCAGTCTGTGGCTAGTTTACGTGCACGTGCACAACCGTCGGCAACCAATTTTTTTTGCAAACTGTATTTAGCACAGTAAACATATGGGACAAGATTATTACTATAAAGCCGCAACCGCGATCGAGATTAGTGTGGTTTCTGAATATTTGATAACTGTCAAAGTTAAGCGTATAAGGTGTGGCCGTATGTCCCGCAACACGGAAAACGTGGTCTATATCGATTGTGAATTTAGCCATGTTAAATTCGGTGCTGCTTTGGGCGGCATGCAATATACGCCCTAAAATGTACTCTACATCTACGGCAGCCAGACGTCTGTAAGGTATTACTACCCAAAATTCGTCTCTATCTCCATCATCTGCCACGAACCCGAGGGCCAGCGTCGTGCTGGCTTCACGTCCCTCACTGTTCTGAAGGGCAAACTCCACAATACGCTGAACTACGCGGCGCAGACCATGTTCAATACCATTGTTATACATGGTTCGCGGATCGACCCTGACTACGTAGCAGCTTCTAATCAGGGTCGGGGTGGAGGTGACGTTGCGCACCAGTTTGAATGATATGCTACTGTCTACAAATTGAGGTATTGCTGCCGAGGTGGAGAGTACAACGGGAGGCGTTATTGAACGGTGATAAGTGGGGACAGTTTTATTTGTAGAAGGAGCTACTGTAGGGAAAGTAGCGTAAGAGGTGGAGGGCTGAGGCTCTGTAGCATTTTCAAAACTTGCTGATGCTTTAACACTCGGTACATTCGTGGAGAATTTTACACGCTTACGTACCACGCCGATCACAGGGGTGTTTCTGCTCCGCGTCCTTTGTCCTTGTCTCCGTTTGGACTGCATGGAGGATGTTGTCGTTGTTGATGAAATGTGGGGCTTCGGAACGGTAGCGGGTACAGGGCTAGCGGTTGGCACACTTTTGCCGTGAGCACAGTCTGGTGCCTCAATAATCACAACCTCGTCGTCATCATCATCATCCGCGAAACATGGGTGCTGTAGCCCGACGGCGCCGTCATTCACGGTTCTGAAGAAAATAGGTTAACGAATATAAGATGATCTCAATTTTTTTTATATTTGTTAAAGACAGCGTTTAAGAGTGTGCTGCGTTAGAGGTGGATTCTGGAGAAAAATTCAGGTTCACGAGTCCTACATGCATTATATCCGTTCCTACAGGATGTGGTAAAACTGTGTTTATGCTTAAAATCATTAAAGATAAGGACGAGCTGTTCTCAAACACTGCATAAAGTTATGTGGTGCTATTCGACATGCCAAGCCGTATTCAACGAATACCAAGATAATATTTTGTTCCACAAAGACGTTTATGATGTTAGTTCTATAAAGGGGAAAGAGCACACGGTTATTGTAATTGACGATTTCATGTTAGAAATGGATAAAACGTTTGCCGAGACATTTACAGTATTCTCCCACCATCTTAACATAAGCGTGTTCTTCATCAATCAGAATCTATTTTTCAAAAATAGATACATGCGCAATGTATCGCTAAACACACAATATCTAGTCTTATTCACTCAGCGTTGAGATGTATCACAAATTTGGGTATTAGCCAGCCAAATGTTCCCTAATCACCGTAAAGAGTTTTGAACGTTTATAAAGAAGCTACAAGCCAGCGTTACGGATATTTAGTTTGTGACCTTCACCCGCGAAACACGTTTAGGGTGCTTAAAAATATTGACCCCCCGACTTTTTAAAATTTATCTGCGAAACCTGTCTTAACGTTATAAAATACAATGTACCAATAAAGCCCTCTCAGAAGTCTCTCTTACGTCGTTACAAGAATATAAGACACACATTCGCTCGTAAAAGGCACACTTTGGAAAAAAAAGCGAATTATTGTACAAAAAGAGAGTTCATTCATCCCATCTTATTTTTAGTTTTGGGGCCTTTATTGGCTAGTTTAATATAATGAAGAAAGTAGCCGTGATTCCACACGAGGCGTATGCTTCACTACAAAACACAAAGAGTCAAGATTTGGTTCTAGAACCCAGTAAAAACAGGCTTAAAAGAGTGGAAAGTGAAGTAGTGAACCTACTAATCAGTGAAGGGCCTCCTGACGAGAAACGAATCTTATACCAAGAAGCTCTTCAGAAATTTCTTCATGAATACGAAAATTATAAGAAACCCGTGGAGTTCCCCGTAGTTGTCAAACATGGGAGCGAAACTGCTCATGGTGAGCCTATAGACCAGTAGATACTCATGGCTAACACCTCTTAAAAATAAATCGCCTGAAACAGTCGCTAAAGCTACAAAGACAATGATGTTAAAGGAAAACAGGATCCCCGGATATTTTTGTACAAATTTGGGCAAAGAATTTATAGGCAGAACTTTTCAGAACATGTTGACAGAGTTTAATATCAGTTATTACACACCCAATTCTATACATAAGGCATCTTTAGCCAAAAGAGTGCAACGTACCATAAAGGAACGCATGCATCGCTATTTCACATATAAAAAACACGTACAGATATATAGACATTCTGGAACAGCTGGCATCATCCTACAACTGTTCACACCACCGTACGATTGGCACATCACCTAACGAAATTTTGAAGAGGTACGCATACAGAGCTTGAGGCTAGAAAAGATAATCGCAGAACATCACCACACACTGCGCGTTTCAAAATCAAAGGTTATGTAAGACTCGCGTTCGGGGAATAAATTCGGGAAAGGATTTGAGCAAGGTTGGCCTCGCAAGACTCTTAAAGTTAGATCTATGAGGCCTAAAGACGAAGTGATGATGTATTACGTTGAAGATTTGAATGGGGAAGAAATTCGTGGTGGCTTTTATGGCGAGGATTTGCAGGAAGTGATATTAAATTTAGGAAAAGTGTTTAAAATGAAAAAAAATTTAGGAAGCAAAGGTTCAAGAAAGAAAAATGTAGCTGCTAAAATGGCTAGGGTACCCAGAAAGCTTCAACACCTATATAAAAGCTGATGCAATAATGAAGCTTAAAGTGTACAACATGCCGCCTAACCACTTCTACGTCACACTCCCGTCCTCTGCCTCTTTGTATGTACACCTAACAATACCCTTTCCAACTTTATAACAGAACTGCATATGCCCATCGATTTGGAGCGTGAATCAAATGAGGTTGGAATATGCGCATTTCCATTTACCAGCAAACTTGTAAGTACTGATAAGAAAGAAACCCTTTTTATGATTCTTAGAAACCGCGATGAATGTGAAAGGCAGGAGTAACTCGGAACGGTACTATGCGTTCAGCCCGGAGCGGGGAAGCGCAGTACTGCATTACAGAAGTAACACCAGGGTCGAGGCATTATGACACAACCGAGGATATTATGAGAGACTTAAATGTGAGTCTGAAAAGTTCAAACCGTACGTCTGATTTAGTTTACGAAATCGTAAACAAAGCTATGCCGACACATACTTTGTTGCTAAATTCGAAGGCTAGTAGAAATATTAAAGACAAAGAACTGTTCAAAATTATACTTGAGGGCAGATCTGGCCTAGCCTTCCAAAGAGATACTTTTCACGAGTCAGCATGACTTGATCAGTTTATTGTACCAGCTAAAATTGGAGAACTTGAACGATGGAGACCCTCACCCGGACATGTGCTATATTTACAGCAACATCGTGGAGCATCAATTTGTTGGTGATACCCAGGCACGCCTGTTACGTATTGCTCACATTCCCCATCATAGAGGAAAGAGTTTGAGCATTGCATATGATAAGCCTCATTATGTCAAAGTCACATCTAACCTACTAACCAATATCTCAATATATATATATATATATATATATAAGGACGATTGAGTGGGGAAAAGTTTCCATTCGGTGACGGGGACTTAACAGTGAAGCTTCACTTCCGCCGTACTGCGACAGAATGTCGCAAAGGCCATTATCATCTACCGAGAGGTGAGATATCAACGCGGCGGGATTGGATCAATTTTTTCAACTATACTGCGTACAGCTATCCCCTTACTGAAGAGTGGTGCTAAATATCTTGGGAGGAAGGCCTTACAATTAGGACTTAATACGGTAGAAGATATGATGGCGGGCACTGAGCCTAAAGAAGCTCTCAAAAAAAACATTTAAGACGTACATGGGATGAAATTGTCAAAGATGCGAAGAGAAAAATGCGTGGCGGCGGAAATAAAACTCGGAAGAAAAAACGCACTGTACGGAGGAGAGGAAGTAGAAGAAGGGGATACCAACTCGAGGTGTTAAACGTAAAAGCACTTCAAAAAAATAAATGCTGGTGAATGGGGTCGATATTAAATTAAAAATCACCCGTATGAGCCGTGAGATCTGTTTAAATCTGGATGCTGCCCAAGAAGGGAGTGCGAAGCCTGTAGTGATTCATATTATGGAAACATATCTTCGCGTAAGGCGTGTGAAATTAAGCTCTCCTAAACAGATGGAAAATGAGAAAATTTACTGCGTGCCACAGTCAAATACCTGATTAATAGAGTCCAAATGAAAGTGTTTACAATCCCTTCAGCTTTAACATCCAAGCAAACAGAAAATGTTGCTCTCGGGATTCTGCCTAAAAGGATATTAATCGGAATGCAGGAACACGTGTCTGTGAATGGAAAATATAAAAAATCTGCATTTTAAATTAAAAAAAATTTGGCCTGAAAAATATAACCCTGTATGTCAACGGCTTGGACTTGGGGGGTCACTGAAAACGAGCTGTTCTACAGATGACGAGTTTTCACTTTGCGCGAAAGTATAAACACACTTAAGCCCACAGCAGAGCAGAAACGAATCACTTAGACTTGAATTCGACAAGCCGCTAGTCGACCCTATTAGCATAGTAGTTTATCTTGAGTCTCAGGCCCTAATCGAAGTTGACCGCTTTAGGGGAGTCATGACGGACTTTTAAAAATGGACATGGTTACACTCCAGAGGGTGATGAAGAATGATCATTTCACGCATGGCAAATTTATCGGAGTCTTTGCTAAGAATGAAACAGTAAAACTTCCAATCATGAGAGACTGCGGCGCATTTATCGTGAACACAGACGTGATCAGTGGAGAAGGGCGGCATTTGATAGCCGTTTATTTTAAAAATAGGGAACGACTGTATTACTTTAATTCACTGTGCGAACCCTCGCGGAATGATGTCACTATTGTAAAATTTCTCGAACAACTGCAAATTCCACAAAGTTTGGAATCTACATTGTTTCCAGAGTCTGTACAGCAGCGTATGTGGGCAGTACTGTTTGTGTTTGTTTTCTCATGCATATGGCCCGCGGGAACGAATTTACCGATTTTCTAAAATTATTCGACTCGTGTAACCCTGAGGCAAATGATAAATTTGTGTGCAGGCAGATAAAAGGGCGATTCCCGTTTGTAGTCACTCTATGTGTTGTGTAAAATTCAAAATTTTATATATAAACGCATCTATTTTTCACAACCTCACGCTCCTGTCAAAATTAAAAAAAAGCACATTTCAATATACTATACAAAAAACGTCATTTGCCAATAAATTTAACTATATAAAAACGCGAATACACATTTATATCACGAAAAAAGCACTGTAGAATATGAGGGAAAGCCACTTACGATGGTATTTCGTCATAGCTGTTAGAATTCATCGTAGACTGTTATCAAACAACGTGCACACTGGGAAAAAAACTGATTGTAGAATGAGGCTCAGGGATTGAAATGATTCTTTTATATGCGGGGGAGAAAAAACGCTCTCTTTCCAGGGAACACCGAGTAAGAAGGACCCTTCCTCAGATCTGAGCACATTCAGAACATGATGTTCTCATTAGTGTACTGTATGGAGGGGCGTGGTTTGAGGAAGTACCCAATCACTTGCTTGAGGGCTAATGAACTGTGGGTAGGGTTACGGATTTTAAAGCGCACTGATTGGCCTTTTGACCTTATTCGGAGGTTCATTAATTATTGCGTATATATATATATATATAATTTTTTTATTGAGGTTATTGAACTTCCTTCGCAACATCTAAGGTCATATGACGGAGGGGACCTACAGCTTTACCTGAGATCCGAACCACGGGTCGCTACATAATCTGAGCGCGGAGGACGGTCTCCCATCCAACTACTACCCAGACCCAATGACGCTTAACTCTGCTGATCTCCGGGAAGCGGTGTTACGACATTGGCCACGACGTAGCCCAATATATATATATATATATATATATATATATATAAAGAGAGAGAGAGATGTAGGCACCAAAATTGAATGCTAATTTCCTCATTTTTTGGTTAAATTTAATAAAACAGCACCGCAGAGAGCCTTAAATAGATCACGGTTGAGTTGTCAGCTGTTTTATTGCGAAGGTATTGAAATCACACCATTAATTTAAATAATTCTGACACAATACTACTACTACTACTACTACTACTACTAATAATAATAATAATAATAATAATAATATATAATAATTCAATAATAATAATAGAAATAATGCTAGAAATAATAGAAAAGAGTAATGATGAACAGTAGAAATCATGATACATACAATCTTAAAGTTACAAAAGTACAAATGAGTTCTATTATGCGAAATTTTTTATATGCGGTTCTCACTCGAATACAATTGTCAATTAGCCTATTTTATTTTACTTAATATGGGACTAAGTTTTAGGTTTTACAGGGCTCTCAGATTAAGATCATGTACGGCAGATGTCATGAGTAAGATATATATATATATATATATATATATATATATATATATATATATGTGTGTGTGTGTGTGTGTGTGTGTGTGTGTGTGCGTGTGTTTATTTCTAAATTCATACGAGGAAATGTTTTTAGAATTTGTTTCAAATTATCAGTACGAAAATCTTAGGCGTCAGGGTGGCGCCAAAGAACAGATCGGGAACGGTCAAGGTTTGAGGGTAAATAAGCTGCAAAAGGTTTTTTCGGGTGATAAGCAACTTAATTTTTTCTTTACGGAGGAAGAAAGCTATTTAAGTTTAAGATAAATAAATATATTAATGAACTGATTTCTTAATGCTGTGCATCTCATGATCGGGGGAAGGTTTAAACGAACATTTTTTTAATCACATTTAAGGTGTTCGTGCCTTATATATATAATTTACCCTCTCGAGTTAGTTAGATACAGTGTAGTAATTTTTACTAAAGTGTATATCCGATCTTTGTTTATTATATAAATACGGTAATACAAATTTTGAACGCGGAGGTCACGGGTTCCAGATCGTTATCAAGGACTTTGACACACCAAAGTCTCGCAATGGTTCTCAACTAATCTTTCATACATCGCTGGAGCCGAGTTATCAGTTTGGGTGCGCGCGACTTAATTCACCAATATATATATATATATATATATATATATATATATAGAGAGAGAGAGAGAGAGAGAGAGGGTTGGACGGCTCTCTACATCATGCGTTTTATGAATAATACAAATTTGATTTTAGAACCTAAATTATTAATTAAATACTTTAGGTATAATTTTAGTGCCTTTTATACTATGTAATTCTTGTCATATAAAATTGTTGAAGCTTAAAGCTTGACCAAGGAGAGCATATTATTGTGCTCTTTTGATCTGATTCAAATACAGAGCAGCATTATTTTGCACTAATTATTACAACTTGGGGAAGGAATTTAGTGTAGTGACTGGTTGTTCTAAGGTGGAGTGACAAGATTGCTCTTTGGCGCGAAAGCATAAACCTGGGTAACCAAGACAATGCAGATATGCGCTTAAATATAATATTGTTTTGATACTAATATATTTAACCTACACATTAGTAATATTCCGGAATTAACTTATTTTCTTGCGGCGAGGTCGAGTGTAATTAAATAAATAAAACGGAATTAATGGTTTATGATCTTAATAATAATAATAATGATATATATATAAATGATACAGAGTGTGTGTGTGTGTGTGTGTGCCTAAGCCATATACGGCTGGCTGTGGCATGGCTGACATCTAAGCCAACTGGCCGTGAGCCAAAGCCGTCCATAGAGTTCAGGGAAGACCCCAACTATGCTCCGAGATGTCACAGCGAAAGGATCTTCCTCTTCTCCTCTCTTTTCAACTTGTGTTTTATTACTCTTGTTAGGTTAGGTTACCCCACTCCCCCCTTTGAGGGTCTAACCGCGGCCCCCTTCATGCATAATCTCTTCTCCCCCCCTTAGAGGGTGTAACGCCCACCCCTTTCATGCGTAACCCCCTCTCCCTCCTTGGAAGGTCTAACCTCCATCCCCGTGTTGCACGCAATGTTGCAACGGTATATTGCAATGTTGCATACAATGTTGCAAATATTGAACATGTTGCAAACAGTTGATTTGCACTCGGCATTTTTGCGGGTATACTACTGACCCACTACATTCCATTACCATTTTTTTATGCAGGAAGGAGGGGCCAAGAGTGAATGCCACAAAACCGCCTCCTCACAGAGGAAGAAGAGAGCCAAAATCAAGATCCAAGGTCTTGGAGATGCCTGGCCAGTGTTTGAAAGACAGGATGTCAGAGACAGGAGAAAAGATGGATTGAGGAAGATTGTTTCAGAGTTTACCGTTTGAGAAGATGAAATATTGAAAATACCGATTAACCCTTGAGTTACAGAGTTCGACAGAAAAGGAATGAGAAAGTGTCGAAAGTTTGGTACTAGTGCTCTCCTTAAAGAAGGAGGTATGCAGTTAGAGAGTTCAGAACAGCAGTGTCCGTTAATAGCGATGGTAAAGAGAGAGTAAGGCAACATTGCGGTGAAGAGAGATGGATTGAAGACAGTCAGTAACAGGTGGGGGATTGAAGAGACGAAACGCCTTTCATTCCACACGGTCAAGCAGCGCTATGTGCGTTGAGCCAACCACACATGAGAGCGTACTCCATACAGGGGCGGAGAAGATCCCTGTACAAATACAGCAACACCTTACCTAACCTCTTAGAAGCTACTTTAGAAAGACATTATATGTGATCTTTCCAGGAAAGATCATGAGAAAAGGAAACGCCAAGAATGTGAAGAGAAGAGGAAAGATTGAGTTGTGTATTGTTGAAGGTAAGAGGATAGTCGTGTGGAAGATTGTGACGAGTAGACAGATGGAGGAACGGAGTCTTTTCTTTGAGGCATTGAAAGACACAAGTTTTCTCTGCCCCCAATCAGAGATAGTAGAAATATCAGAGAGGTGCATCATACCATCCTACGCGAAGCATGGAGTCTGTTGAGAGGGACCCTTTATGAAGGGTGGAGAAGTGAAGAGGGAATCATCGGCATAGTAGTGGAGAGGACAGGAAGTGCGACTTAATAGATCATTGATACATAAAAAGAGAGTGGTGACAGGACAAACCTGAGGAACACCACTATTAATAGCTTTAGGAGAAGAACAGTGGTCATCTACAACCGCAGCTATAGATTGGACAGAAAGGAAATTACAGATGAAGGCAGAGATAAAGGGATAAAAACCGAAGGAAAGCAGTTCTGAAATTAAAGATTTGTGCCAGACTATCAAAAGCTCTTAATATGTTTAGCGCAATAGCAAAGGTTTCACCGAAATCCCGAAAGAAGGATGACCAAGCATCAGAGAGATATGCAAGAAGATTGCCAATAGTGTCCCTTGCGGAACCATACTGACGATCTGAAAGAAGATTGTGAGAAGTGAAGTTTTTAAGACTCTTTCTATTAAGGATAGATTCAAAAGTTTAGAAAGGCAAGAAATCAAAGTAATTGGACGATAGTTGGAGGGCTGAGAGCGGTAACCCTTCTTTGGGACAGGCTAAATGAGATCAAACTTCGAGCAGGAAGGAAAAGTATCAGAGAAAAGACAAAGACGGAAGAGTTTCCCTGGACAGGGTGTCAACACAACCGCAGTTCTTCAGAACAACAGGAGGAACACCATTAGGACCGTACGCCTTCCTAGTGTTGAGCTCAGATAGAGGAGAAAAAACATCTTTGGAAGATATTCTAAGGTCAGTTATAATTAAGTCAGAGAGAGGAGATGAAGGAACCACACCGGAATCGTTTAGGATTGAATTGGAGGCGAAATTTTTGGCGAAGAGTTCAGCTTTATCGGGAGTAGAAATTTGCAACTGAGACGTTGGAATGGAAAAGAGAAGGGAATGAACAAGTAAAGTTGTTGGAGAAGTTTTTGGTTATGTACCAGAAAGAGCGAGAAGTATTACAGTTGGATAAGTTTTCACATTTTTGTCTGATGAAGGAATTTTTGGGGTCGAAGAACAGATTTTGCACGATTCTGGGCAGAAATATAAATTAAGTAATAGTCAGGAGTTGGATGGCGATGGTACCTTCTGAAAGTCACGCCTGTGTTGCGTATAGCATTAGAACAAGCAAAGTTAAACCAAAGTTTTTTTTGCATTTGTAGTAGGAATGAAATATGGGATGAACGCCTCCATGCCTGAGAGAATCACTTCCGTGATGCGCTCAGCACACTTGGAGTGGCAGCGGCCACGGAAGCAGTAATCATTCCATGGGAAATCACAAAAGTACTGCCTGAGGGCTTCCCAATCAGTGGCGCCAAAGTGCCAAAGGTGTCTCCTCTTGTGGGGATCCAAATGTCGAATTGGAGCAATAGGACAGGAAACAGATATAAGATTGTGGTCAGAGGAGCCCAACGTAGAAAAAAGTTTGATAGAGTAAGAAGAAGGATGAGGTGAGAAATAAATCCAGAATGTTGGGCCTTTCTCTAAGGAGATCGGGGATACGAGTAGGGTACTGTAGAATTTGCTTTGGGTCATTAAAGATAGAGAAGTTGTAATCTAGTTCACCAGGGATAACAGTGAAATGGGAGGAAAGCCAAAGGTGGTGTTGAACATTGAAATTTCCTAAAATGGCGATAGAATGGAATAGAATGTATTCTACTCTCGAAGTAAAGTAGTCAAATTGTTTTGAATAGTCAGTGGAATTAGGAGAAAGGTGGATGGCGCAGATGGACTTAGTTTGAGATTGGCATGTAAGATGTAGCCAGAGGGTGCAGAGTTCGGAGGATTCAAATTTGGGAATATGAGAGTAAGTTAGGTCGTTGCGTACATATACGCACCATCCACCTTTGGAATGAAATTTAATATGAAGTTCGTCCCGACAACTGAGTTTCAGCGAGGAAAAGAAGGTGAGGTTTAGATAAGAAGAGATGGTGTTCAACAGATTGAAAATTTGAGGAAAGACCACGAATGTTGTAAAAGTTTATGAAAAATGAATGAGGCAGAGGCCCGAACATCTTGAATGGGCAGTAGCAGAACCAGCCCCCTTGACTGGTTCTGTGTTACCGGTATCGGTAGCCGGGGAGTCAGAAGCCAGAAGTGGGTATATTTATGTTTGCCTCCCCAGGGGACTCTGATGCTCTTGAGGTCGATGCCATTTTGTTGTTTTTCAATTTTGAAAAGATTGTGTAGTATATAAGATTCATGTAAGTGTAGTGAGGAATAGTGAGAGAAGTGTGTATTTCAGAGCAAGCTGGACTGCTCAAAGTGTAGACGAGACACGGGAAAGGATCATCTAAGGTCAGTGAAAGGAGAAACGGGAGTTCCAGCGCTCCTTGTCTCCTGCCCTAGGTTTTTTTTTTTTTCAAAAATGTCTGGATGTATGATACACCTGTTTCAAATTTTAGGTGTAATTTCAAAATTATAGATGTATCATTATATATATATATATATATATATATATATTAATATATATATATATATTATATATACATATATTAAAACATCAATATCAACTAATATCAACTATCTTATTTTCTTTTAACTCTTGAATATTGACTATATAACTTTAAAATATAATATAAAATATATTTTTTAAATATTTTGCTATAAAATATTTTACTGCTAGTCCTATGTAAAATATATTGTTAATAGCTTAGGGATATATTTATTGTCTCTATTTTATGAGATGTAAAATGTTTTGTTTGAATTTTTAGTTAAACATTTGTATATTTTTTACTACAGAATATAAAGTGAGGTTTATACAAATTAAAAATGTTAGCTAGCCTAGCCTAGGACTTCATTAATTATGTCTAATTTTAATTTATAATGCCAGCAATTACATGTTTTATTGGAAAGTTTATGGTATTATTTTATATACACGGTGAACCAAAAGTAGGTGGACAGTAGGTTGAATACGGTTTGTGTTATATTATATTATAACTATGGTGTTCATTATAACTATGGTGTTTGTGTTTTATTATATTAAATATTATAACTAAATTTATTTAAATTTTATTTTGTATTATAGTATACAAAAAAATTAAATATGTATTCTCAAAATAAACGTTATCATTTACTGTCCACCTACATTTGGTTCACCCTATATATATATATTTTTTAATAAAAGATTTTACCCGGAGGCTGAATTTGTTTTGTGATAATTCTTTAATCTTATCAATTATTAGTTAGGTGTTATAGTACATGTTGATTCAAATTTCAAGGTGTATTTTCTTAAATTTTACATGTATAATACACCTAAAATACACAAAAAAACCTAGCTCCTGCCTAACGTCTTCCCAGAGTACTTCTCTGGTCGATTGGTGTCTACATAGATAATGAAGTAACTAACAATAGTATAGTAACATCCTTAGCTGACGATACAAAAATCAGCAGCAAAATCATAAATGCAGAAGAGGTGGAGGCCATACAGAGGGACACAAACAGAATATACGGATGGGTAGAAAACAATCAACAATAACATGAAATTTAACACCGAGAAACTTCAGCTCTTGAGATGTGAAAGAAATGAGGAACTAAAATAGGCAGCATATATTATGCCACAGATAGGCAAGAAACTCGGAGAAGCACGAAAGAACACAGTAAATGGAAGAGGAAATTCCATACTTTATTGGAACAGCATGTATCGAAACAGAAAATAAAGAAAAATTCTTGGAGGACCTCAAGGCTACGAAACATGCGCTACCTAGATAACCTAGATTAACGAATATGATAACTACATAAAGAGGAAAATGAAAACGAAAAAATTAAAATTATCCTAGCTAGAGATGCGCCGATATCAAGATGTTGGCCGATACCGATACCCACTTTTCAACCGATACCGATACTCCGATACTAACAAATGGGCGATACTTTGCCGATACCGATACTTTTTGATTAATGCTTAATCTGTTAAATTATAAAAAAAATATAAAGTTACTTTTATTTTAATATATAAATAGGGGAAGTTGGAGACAACTGTTATTGGATGAAATTAACAGTTCAAAAAAATTCAAACACAGTCATACTGTCGAAATTGAAATAGAATATAGTTTTATGAACTTTTGTCCAGTATCCACCTGTTTGTTTAGCTCAGGAGTCAGGACCCCGGGAGCGCAACTTCCCGTACAATGCTGAGCTGAGGACAGTTTCCATGACCTCAACTACCAAGCATGCCCTTGGGAATAACAATATTTCTTGACTAAGTTGACTTGCTAATCTGCATTGTGTGAATAATAAATAAAACACAAAAGATAACGTTTTCTTCCTTTAATCACAAAAAACTAAAATTTTGAACAAATTGCAAAATGAAAAATTCCATTGTAAGGTATAAAAAAATAAAAAATAAAATTTCCAATAAATAATGATAAGATTAATAGAAATTAGAAAAAACTAAAATTTTGAACAAATTACAAAATGAAAAATTCCATTGTAAGATACTAAGATATAAAAAATAAAATTTCCAATTTTCCGGTAAATAATTATTATTAAGATTAATAAAAATTAGAAACATATGAATAATTAAACATTAAATATATTCTTAATATTCAAAATGGAAAATTCGTAAGTTGTAGTGAAGGAACATTAACATTTCACCTCTTTCTGCACTTAGACGATTCCTGTGTAGAGTGTAAATATTGCCCCCAGTGCTAAACAACCTCTCACTTTCAATTGATGAAGGGGGAGAAGACAGGTACTTATTTGCAAGACGGCTTAATGTTGGAAGCGTAACTGCATTCTGGTCCCACCACTTTAAAGGGTCTCCATCCCGTGATTGTAATTCCAACATTTGATACTTGGTCATGTCATCTTTAATCAGAAATGATGTTTTGCAGTGCTTCTTATTCTTAGATGAACTTCCTGGAGTTGATTTTTTTGTTCCACTTCTTTCACTATCATCACGGTCCTCTTGAACCAATTGGTCCATGCACTTGTCAAAGTCAAATTCACTGAACTCATCACCTATAATGTTGTCAGAAGCACTCGCAGTCTCTTGCATATCTTCTTCACTCGTAGTACTTGTATGTCCACTTTCTTCCTCTTGAACATCTTCGCTCCTTTTCTTGACGCTATCTATCATTGCTCTCTCCAGGTTGCTTTCTTGCATTTTGGAATCTTCACTAGATTTATTTTGGAACAAGGAGGTCTTATATCTGTGGTCTAGGTATGTGGCTAGTATTGGATTGTAATCATCCAGATAGCGTTCAAAGCGACTCTTCATTGATGCGTTAATAGCCGAAAGAGTACTTCCAAGTCCAAAGAATCTGATGTCAGTTGATGCTTTTGCTATGAAGACTTGTAGAAACTTTATTTGAGGTATTATTTCTGAGATAGTAGCAGAACTTTCGGATGTAGGACAAAGTGTCGACGGACTAAATGTCGAACGGACAGAGTGTCGAACGGACAGAATGTCGAACGAACAATTTATTTTAAAAATTCAAGGTTGCAGAATAAATACATGAATGAGATACAAATTTATTGTGATTAATAAAAATGGATTAAAAATTTATTGTGCTTAATAAAAATAATTTTTCAAAGGAAATAATATTAGTAATAATAGAAGGCAACGTGTTTATCAATCAATTTCAAACTACAGGGTGTCCCATAAGTCCGGCATCATAGGAAAAATAATAAAAAAAGGCAAAACAAAAGCTTTTATTTACAGAACGTGCTCAATATGTCCACCATTGTTTTCAATACACAAATTCAGACGTGATACCCAGTCAGCAAGCACACGGTGAATGATGTCAGGAGTAATGGTGTTACATGCCCCAATAATGCGCTGCCGCAAATGTTCAACACTCCTAATTTTCTCTGCGTATACCAGCGCTTTCAAGTGGCCCCAGAGATAAAAATCTAGTGGCGTGAGATCCGGGCTTCTAGCTGGCCATTCCACAGGCCCTCGACGTCCTATCCGATGACCAGGGAATTGTTGGTACAGGTATTCCCTTACTTGGGTGCTGTAATGTGCAAGAGCGCCGACTTGCTGGAACCATGTTGGGAAATGTCTTTCTTCGTTCAAGACAATGGGAAATGCTTCTTCCTTGAGCGTACGTAGGTAGGTGCCTCCAGTGACATGTTCATCGAAAAAGAGGGGACCTATGATGCGATCTTTCCAAATGTCACACCATACCATCACCCGAGATGCACCTTGTTCCTTTGAAGAGGTATACCAGTGAGGGTTGTTTTGAGACCAGTAGCGGGTGTTCTGTCGATTTACCTTACCATTTCCATAAAAAACAGCCTCGTCACTGAACAGAATGGTGGACGGGAAATTGGCATCCCGAGCATATGAATTATGGTTTGTAGAAATAGAAAAATATGAATTTCTCCTATGATGCCGGACTTATGGGACACCCTGTATTATAAATTATGAGCTATTGCTTTTAGATAATCTAATCCATTTTGAACGTCATAACTTTCAAATATTGTTTTTAAACGCCGATTTATTGAAGTATATTTTTTATTTTTTCTTTCAATATTCCTTCCCTGGAATGTTTGCTCTAAAGCCATTTCTGTGCTTGCCTGCTCCAGTCGAATTTTATTAATTAACTTCGCTTCGGTAGGGTGGCTAATCATGACCCTTCTCTTGAAGGCATTATGCCAGCCTTCAAGAGCGTTATTTGTTCCGGGCAGATCGTTGGCAAGTCTCTCATAAACTGACCATAAATCAACTTCAAACCCAGGTTTTCTCCTTCCTCGCTGAACAACACCTAGCCATGTAGTCTCAAAATACTGCAAGAATTCTCCTAATGTATCGTCAGTTTCTTCATCAAGAGATCCCATTAGATCGTTAAAAAGAGTATATACATCATCCGGTGGAACAAATGCAAGTGCTTGGATTTTTTTTTATTATCAATGCATTTGCTGGCTCATTATACCAATTTTGCAGCCCTAAAGATTGTATTTTTCTCCACAAACATTGCCCGAAATGGAAATAACATCCATAAATCGCGGTATCTGGAAAGATCTTCTTAATGCTGTTAATAGCAGAGCGTTCAAAATCAACAGTAATTGAAATGGAGTTTAATTTATATCCATGTAAGAAATTAAATATTGTATCATATGTGTTCTCATCTTTTTTGGTTGTGACACAATATACAAGAGGTAAAGTCTTATTTTCTGCAACAATAGCGTGAATGGTGTAAAGCTGCTTACTAATAGGGGCACAATCAAATGTACCATCACTAAACCATCTTCTCTTTGTTTCCAGAATATGGAGATTTTTTGTGGTAGAGTAAATGCTAATTTCTTCATTCTTAAATAATAAAAATTGTTCCCCTCTTGTTGTTACAGTCAAATCTTCATCTGCAGATATTGAATTGCGCGCTCTTCTTATTGTGCGTGCAAGAGATTCTTTTTTGGGTAATGTTCCACATACATCGACAGAAATGTCATTTGTGCACTTATTAATTATAGTGGATGTTATTTCTTCAGAACGTTTTGCACTTTCTTTCATTGTTTCTTTTACTTTAAGAGCATCAATGTGGACCATCTCAGGCGGATGGCAATGATTTTTAGAGAAGAGATTGTTTCTTCAATCGTTATAACTCTACCGCTGCAATAGCCACGTTTTTCACATCTCCAAAATATTCTATCTTCGTTCTTTTTGTCCACTACGTAAACATATCCTTCGTGTATGAGTTTCTTTCCTCCCATGTTTGTTTTAATGATTTCCATTATGAAAGGGTAATACTTTCTCAAAAATTCACAGATTTTGGACACTAACTTGATCTGCACTTCTCAGACACGGTAATGAATCGGTTTTCAGACTACTCGTGTTTAACCCTCCGTCTGAAAAGTATTATCTTACATCTGGATTCTGAAAAGGAAGTGGGGGATTAATGAGTGCTTGGAAGGTGAACTATAAACTTTAAACTATATCCTAACTTTCTCCTTTATCTTCCCGTATTTTTTTTTTTTCGTTTCTTTATATGTCTTTCGACACTGGTAACTATAAACTTTAAACTATATCCTCACTTTCCCCCTTGTCTTTCTTTTATTTCTTTTCTTTGTTTCCTTATATGCCTTTCGACACTGTCCGTTCGATACTTTTCCGTTCGACATTTAGTCCGTCGACACTTTGTCCGTCGACATTTTGACCGTCGACATTTTGTCTACACTCCGACCTTTCACTCAACCGAACAGTAATTTTGTGAAATATTTTCAGCAGCGCAGTAAACTTCCCAATCAAAGTCCACTTGTTGGCATCAAATACAGGGAGGTTGGGAGTATCAAGGCAGTAGTTGGCAATTGCAGTTTTTTGCTCAAACATACGTTCAATCATGAAATAGGTGCTGTTCTACCGATTTGGAACATCCTGTATCAGTTTGTGTTCGGGCAAGTCATGCTGTTTCTGTAGCGCAGCTAGTTTGTTGTATGCAAGTGCTGAATGGCTGAAATGTCCAACTATTTGCTTGCAACTTGCAATCATATCCTTAACTATTCGTTGCTCGAAAATACTGTCATCAACCACGAGTTGTAGAGTGTGGAGGAAGCACGAGAGACTAGCATAGCCTGTGTCTTGAATACCTCGGACAATATTAGCTCCATTATCCCGTACAAAAACGTGAATCTTGGAGGATGGTATTTTAAATTCCTGAACAACACTTTCGATCACCTCAGCAATGTTTGAAAAGGTGCACCTCTAAGTGCAACAGTTTTTCGCTCAAAATTGATGTCAATACAATGTGCTGTTAGGCTAATAAAAGCCCTATCTGAGCTGCTTGTCCAAATGTCAGTAGTAAAACTGATGTTCTCTGCTTCTTCCAATGCAGTCTTGACCTTATCCAGTATTTTTAAGATTTGATGTATTAAAAGATTTCCCCTCTTTTCCTCCACGTGACAATAATTTCTTGCATTCTTTGCAGACTACTTTAGACTCGCCATTTTCATCTATGTCGAAATACTTCCAGACGAGAGAGGATGTACTTCTTTGACTAGTAGAAGCCATGATAACGAAGCAGAATGCAAGACTTATCAGCCTCAGCAGTGTCAGCACTCAGCACATTTGTCACTGCGCATAAGATGACGTGTGACAGCGACAAATAACACAACCGCACTCTGTGGCTGGTGCAGTCAAACTAACACGCAGCGTGAGACAGCTCCACTTTCCCATCGCCTAACACTCCTCCCCCTCCCCCGAACCCCACCAATGGGCACTGATCAATTTAGCAGTGTAGTGTATTGTATCATAGCTCTATGAAAGAATACGTAAGCACACAAAGTAATAAAAGTTATAAAACCAATATTTTAATATGCCCATATTATATAGGAAATTATAAATACTACACATGCGAACATTGCAATTTTTAGATTTGAGATAGCCTGATAGGTGACACGGACACCATCGGTGAAACACTTCTCGTTTTAATTCGCTAATTTATAATTGTTGGGAATTTGCGGCGCGGCGTCGTTTTCAGCTGACTATATTTATCATTATTTACCATATTTATCTCATAAGAAGCTGTTTTATATATAATAATACTGTATTATACTGGTGTGAAACGTAAATTGGCCGAAATTTCAATAACGGTCTATGAAATGACCGTCGGAACTTTGCTTCATGCTAGTTACAGAGGCACTTGAGACCAAGTTTGGCAGGCTAAAATGAACCTTATTTATTATGGTATAAGGTCCAAATTTACGTGCTACATAGAACTCTTATGTCTTTTTCAGTTGAAGGTGAAATAAGAGCGATATTTGCAGGATTATGGTATGGATTTGGAAAGCTGGTGTTAGGGTAGGAGTACTGTTAATGTAGGAGCACTATAATAATTAATAATATTAATATGATAATATAATAATATCATCTGTGTTAATCAATTACTGTCATTAAGCATAACTTTGTCTTGAATCA
This sequence comes from Bathynomus jamesi, assembly GCA_023014485.1. Lineage (NCBI taxonomy): Eukaryota > Metazoa > Arthropoda > Malacostraca > Isopoda > Cirolanidae > Bathynomus > Bathynomus jamesi. Next base: position 200,510 of record JAJOZX010000007.1, on the reverse strand, counting down.
CATAATAAATAAAGTAGAACAGTATCGGAGTATCGGCCATATTTTCACCTTGCCGATACCGATACTCCAAAAAAAGGCCGATACTGCCGATACCGATACTATCGGCACATCCCTAATCCTAGCCAATAGGCAAGGCTTAAAGCCAAACCATTCCCGAAATAAAGGCATATACCTGAAAAGATTCGTGCAAGAAAGAAAAGCAGATTTTACATGTCTCACGGAAACTTGCCTGAAAGACTGTCAAGGAAATTGTGAAAACGTTTGTATGAACAAAAAAGAAATACATAAAATGTGAAACAACACATTCAGAACTGGGTAGAGCGCACCAATCATGAACTTGCAGGAGGACGCACGAACGGAGATGTTATCAAACCTGAATCTTCACAAATACAGTGTGCTATAGGGTGGCCCAAAAATTAACTGAAAAAATAAAAGTTTGAATTGCTATTCTCCACAAGGCTATTCCTGTTCCATATCACAAAAGAAGCCTTCATGCAAAAAATCAGGAAGATCGGCCAATATATTTAGAGGTCGCGACCTCAAGGTAAAAATATCTAAATCCGTAATTTCAGTAATTTTGGGTCACCATTATGTTCTATAATAAATATTTGCCGAGCAACGCCACTGTAGACTGTAAACCTATATTCAAAGAATCACTATATGATAGCAATGCACTCTTCCCACTAGCTCAGTTGGTCGCCAGGTCTCGGCAGGTGTAGACGTGTTTTTGTTGTGTTTCTGCCATCTGGGTTACGCCGCGCAGTGAATCACACCAATAAGGCGTTAAACTTTTCACCGGTGAGTGGCGGACACTATGCTTAGTTTTTCTGTCATTCATTTACTGCACTGACCTTGATAAGCAATTTGGAACAATGAATTGTTTATTAAAATTGTTAAAAATTAAAAAAAAATTTAAAATTTATAAAAGTTTATTAAAATTGTTAAAATTGTTTGTTTTATATTCTACATAAAACATATGTATAGGTTCTTTAACTCTAATTTCCATTTTATCTTCCATTCCACAGGCCAAGACCATGACAATGACAAGGAGCAGTCCGAAAGTTTGGCTCCTGGGTAAGCCGGACCCGGACATCTTGGGATCTGGTCTGCCAACAAACGGGGCTATTCTCAGGAACTTCATGTTTCACCACCAGAAGGGATCCACAATCGGTGACAGTGCTAAGGCCACCATAGACAGAGCGCTGACAATCTGGGACAAGGCACGAATTCCGACCCAGCGGGTGGAGTCTGGCGTGCGCAAGCTTCGGAAGCTCTATGAAGAATATTGTGGGTTGAAGAAAAGCCGATTGAAACAAAAAGACGGGTGCCGAATCAAGGAAAGAAAATTCAAGGAGAATCTCACCAAACTATTTGATATCTCACGAAAAGACGCCCTCAGTATTATAACGGACGAAGAAGACAAACAGTTCCTGCGAATGCAACAGCAGGATCCCTCGAGCGCGAGTATGTCCGGGATCGACAAGACCTTGACGAACAAGGAGACTCGCAAGCGCCTCAGGAGTGATCAGGCCAGTGCTCGAAAGGAAAAAAGCATGTTGAGCGCCCAACAGGCGAATACGGCTGTTCCGTCTAGTTCCGCCATTGCTGACATCTGTAGCTCCTCCACATCGACGGAGTCCGAAGATGATTTCCAAGCTCCGTCAACACCCAGTCAAAATCAGCCAAGGAATAAGAAATCGAAGCAGACCATTGTGACCAAGGAAGTAGCCGCCGCGCTCGACCGAGTGGATCTCCCTGACCGCGCTGCCATGTTCGTCGTAGGAGCCGTCACGCAAGCGCTCGGTCATGGCCTGGAGTCTGTGGCGCTATCCTGGAACACCATTCAGCGAGCGCGGGTCACCACTCGTGAAGCAGTAGCAACTGCTCAACAGGCTGTTTTCTCGCCGGACAGCCCACTGCTTCTCCACTGGGACGGTAAACTGCTTCCAGATATCGCCGGCAATAAAAAGCTTGTGGATCGCGTCGCCATCTTGGCGACTGGTGGTGAAACAGAGCAACTTCTTGCCGTCCCTAAGATCGGCCGCGGTACGGGAGAGGAGCAGTGCAATGCATGTGTCCAAACGCTGGAGGAATGGAACCTCAAACCCATGATCCAGGGACTAGTCTTCGACACGACGGCAACCAATACTGGGCTGAATATGGGCGCGTGCACCCTAATTGAGAAGGCTCTGGACAAGGAGCTCATCTGGATCGCGTGCCGTCATCACGTGTTCGAGGTAATGTTGTTGGCCGTATTTTCTGTTGCCCTGACACCAACCGGTGGGCCTAAAGTGGGAATCTTCAAACGCTTCCAGAAGACCTGGCCTGATATTAATATAGTTGATTTCCGTTCTGCTGGAGACGAGCTGGCATGCCGGATGGCCTACGAGAGGAGATGATGTCATTTTACTCGGAGGCAGTCAAGAGCCAGCTCCCACGGGATGACTATGGGGAGTTGCTTCAGTTCTGTCATATATTCCTAGGGGATCCTCCGACGGAGAACCGTCCTTTCGTGCGCCAGGCGCTATGCACAACGCGCGGTGGATGGCTAAGGCAATGTACTCGCTGAAGATCTTCCTTTTCAGGAGCCAGATTAAGTTGACGGCCCACGAGACAGCTGGCGTCACAAAGATTTGCCTCTTCGTTTCTCTTATTTACGCTCGCTACTGGCACGAGGCCCCATCTCCCAGAGAGGGCCCCCCCCTCAACGACTTAAACCTAATTGCTCTCCTCCATGAATATCCTGACCGTGCCATCAGGAAAGCGGCTGTTAAGGCCTTCTATCGCCATTTGTGGTACTTCTCTGAGCACCTCGCGCCTCTCGCCCTCTTCGACGATCGCATCGACGAGATCACCAAAGCAGCTATGGTTAACAACTTCTTACGTCCCTCAAACCAAAAACTCTTGAGACGTCTGGACGGGACTGTGTTCGATCATCGTTCTTCATTGGCGTCGTACATCACGAGCCGGTCTTTGAAGATATTCGATATACTCTCCATGAAAGGACAAAATGAAGCCAAGACATTCTTGTCAAAACCCCCCTCCCTCTGGCTGACAGACCCCATTTACCAGTTACTTAAGGCTAAGTGCAGGTCCTCAAGGTCGTCAACGACTGTGCCGAACGAGGAGTCGCTCTTATTCAGTCCTACAATACCGCGCTGACGAAAGACGAGACCCAGAAACAATACCTACTGCGACTCGTCGCCAGCCACCGAAAAAGATTGCCAGTTCCGACGAAGTTGGCTTTGACGAAGAAAAAGTAACGGGTGTGACGTTGTTTGTTTGATATACAGGGATTTAGTGCAGTCGTATTAACTGCTATGACATGTGTTCTAGTATATTTTTGCATAACATGTGCTCTGTGCTGTGACTTTAAATTTTGAAATAAACATTGATATTGTATTTTTGTTTCAAATCCTAAAAATATAGGAACTGGTCGCGACCTCTAAATATTGTATGATCTGTCTAATTTTTGGCATGAGTTCTTACATTTTGATATGGAACACGGATGACCTTGTGGAGAAAGATATTTTCAACTTTCATTTTTTGGGGGCCACCCTAGTCTGCTAGTATATATATATATATATATATATATATATCAGTAGAAAAATAAGAAACCCAGAAGACATAGGATCTCTACAAACCGACATAAAAAATCTACAAGTGGACTGAAGACAACAATATGAAGTTTAACACCGAGAAATTTCAGCTATTACGGTACGGAAAAAGAGAAGACCTAAAGTGCATGGAATATTATACCCCAAATGGACAGGAAATTCAGAGAAATTCCAGAGTAAAAGATTTAGGGGTTGTAATGACAGATGATGCGAAATTTGAAACACAAAATAAGATAGCAGTAAACAGAGCAAAGAGAATAACGGGTCAGATATTGAGAACTTTTAAACGAAGGGATAGGAATGTAATGATTCCTCTACTGAAAACCCTGATAATACCCAAATTAGAATACTGCTCGGTCCTAACTTCCCCATATAAAAAAGAAGACATTAGACAGCTGGAGGGGATCCAAAGAAGCTTCACAGCCAAGATCAATGGGTGCAAAGAACTAAATTACTGGGAAATGTTACGAGAACTAGACCTATATTCACTGGAAAGGAGAAGAGAGAGATACACCATTATTTACACTTGGAAAATAATGGAGAAACTAGTCCCTAATCTTACTCTGAATCCCATAACTCCCCAAACAACGATGGAAAGTAGAAGCGGTAGACTGTGTCGTATTCCCAAATTGAAGGCGAGACAGGGAACATCCTTAACCCTGAAAGAAAATAGTTTTGTAGTGAGAGGACCAAAACTGTTTAATCAGTTGCCCAAAGACCTAAGAAACACGAAGGGAGTTGCAGTGGAAATCTTCAAAAGAAGACTAGACGCCTGGCTCAGAACAATCCCCGATGAGCCGGGCGTACCTGGCTATGTGAGGTGGAGAGCGCAAGAATCCAACTCACTACTTCACCAGGCCAACTCGAGAGGAGGGGCGACAAGCTTGACCTTCGCGAAATGAGAAATCATCACGCGGAACCTTTGTAAGGTTGTAAGGTAAGGTATATGGGAAACCGTCCTTTGGTTCAGATTATGTTGCGACCCGTGGTTCCGATCCCACGTAAAGCTGTAGGTCCCCTCCGTCATATGACCTTAGATGTTGCTAAACCTATGTATGACCTATGTATGATTCAGACAATAACTATAAAACCCTTTGTAATTTTTTTTCCCTTATAAATTTGTGTTTCTTACAATTTATGTTTCAATTTATTTTATAGGTTTATTTTCTTTATTTTATTTCTTTGTGACATATATATATATCATTTTGGCATCATCTGTTAAATTAATTGTAAACCTTCCAATTGAACTTGAATTTGTATGCTTCGCTTACAATTTTATGTTTTTATCCGCGGGTTTATTTCTTTATGTATTTCGGTTGACCTATATATCATTTAGGCATCAGTTTGTAATTTTTTTTTATCTATTTTCGCTTCCAATTTATATTTATTTTCATTTCTTTATTCTTTTGTGACCTATGTATCATTCAGACAATAACTATAAAAAATTGGTTGTAAACAAGCCATTTGAATTTATGTTGAATTTCGGGCAAAGTGCTAAAATTGTTAGTTTTCCGTACAAATGTGTTTGCTCCTCCCACAATTTTTATTTCTATACTTACTATATATATATATATACTGTATATATATTTTTGTAATCTATATATTGTCTTGAACTCTCCTTTTACTTCAGTGTTCCTGAGGATGTCATTAGACGAAAGCGCTTGAGCATCACTTTGGGTTTCTTTTCCCTTCGTGGTTTTATTCATATATATATATATATATATATATATATATACTGTATATATAGTCATGTTGAAACCGTACCTAAACGTAATTCACACTATAAACGTAATACAGATATAATTTTAAAATATTTCTCCACTGCTTTTATTTTAATAAAAAGCTCTTTATTATTTATTCTATAAATATTGAATTCACTCTTGTATGATGTAACAATCTGTTTATAATCTATAATTAAAATTGAAATTTCACAGATAAAATATAATGAAGTTTATTCGTTTCCAAGATTGAAGTTATTTCAGATAAACATTTAATTAAGTATCAACAATACTGTCCATACTTAATTAAATGTTCTTATTGGTTATACATTTAATTAAGTATGAACAGTAAGAATAATTTGCGCAATATCTGTTAGTGTTATGCCAGTTGTTGTGAAAATACTTTATTTAATTATGTTTATGTTGAAATGGTGGTTCATGCTTAGCTGAGAAATAATAATGAACGAATGTTACGAATATACCGACCTAGAAAACCTTTAAAACGTCATCTCCCATCAAAATCGCTTTTCTCAATTTGTTTCAGAAGTTTTCGTACGCGATTTCATTTCGAATGGGAAATCATTCCCTTTTTTATTACTGTACATTTAATCAATATTTCATAACGTTACACTGAGTTGATAAGGCCAAAACTTAACTTCCTTTTATATGTAACATGCTGATGAAATTTCTTAGAAAAAAATTGGTTTTTACATGCGATGCAGACTAATATTATATGGAAATGGAATATGTGATAGATAAGCTCCAGAAGCTGAAGAAGGGATACTAAAAATGGTAAACCAAAAAACTGTTAGGATCACTCGAAGTCCAAATATAAGTGAAAGTAGAAGATCGAACAAGAAAAATGATAAGCAGTTGGGCTTGAACCTGCGTCGTGAGATATCTATCAGCAGCCAGTTTTAACTCAGCGAGTCATTCCGGACTCTAAATAAAACAGCGTTCAAACTCAGTGAAGTCTTAGTGTTTTACCATGTTTCACTATATGTTATAATGTTATAATGTTTCAGACCAACAAAGACCCTAGGATCCACTCGTGGCTGGTCTACCTAACTGTGTTCGTAATTGTGTATTGTGCATGTCCTCCGTGGTGGCGGAGGGGACCTACAATTTTTCGTGGGTTCCGAACCACAAAGAACTTAAGAACATAAGAAATTTTTATAGTGGGCACACTAGGGGCCACTTCGGCCCATCGAGGTGGCTCCACTATGTAAAAACTGCCTGTACATTGGCAACAACCAATTTTTACAAAACTAAATAATTATCAATTTAAAACTAATTAATTATCAATTTGAAACTAAAGATAGAATCTCTTGATCCAGAGGATCAAAGTCATAATAGACTACTATCCACAAATATGTTACACTCTATATCTATTTATAACTGACATGCAAATATATCAGATCCAAAGAATCCAGTCAATTTCATTACGGTATCCATCAATACTAGTACTTTGCCAACCAAAAATAAGTCACGGTCCATATCAATTGCGGACCAAGTCACAATTTACAACCATATACATTACAATATATATATACTTAGGAGGAAAAGTGTAGGTGTGGCTGTAAAGACTGTACAGTAATGTAGAAATGTGTGTGCACCCATTTTGGGTCTCCCATTTAAAGGTGTTTGTGGGGCAAGTGAAGATCATGAGTTTTTCAATACCTCACAGTACTATGGGGAGGGGGGGGGCACTGCTCAGCAGAGGAATCTCTTTAAATGGGGTGTGTTCAGTTACTTTAAACGCCTTATAAATTCTTTATGCAATGATTCACTAATATTATGCCACGAACAGGAGGCGAACTAACACTATATATAAACAGTAATCCTCATTCTTAAAATTATTTAATACATTTCTCTTCATTGTATTGTACAGGGTGTCCCTAAAGTCTGGACACATAGGAAATATCACTAACTATAACTAACTCTATGTTATTATTATTATTATTATTATTATTATTATTATTATTATCTTAAATTCATGCAACTGAGGCCTAAGGTAGGCCCACATCGAATCAGCAACCCTGAGGTAGGACCAAATAGGACCTCCAAGTCCATAAGTTATGGACTTGGAGGTCCTATTTGGTCCTACCTCAGGGTTGCTGATTCGATGTGGGCCTACCTTAGGCCTCAGTTGCATGAATTTAAGATATAATAATAATAATAATAATAATAATAATAATAACATATAGTTAGTTATAGTTAGTGATATTTCCTATGTGTCCAGACTTTAGGGACACCCTGTATATCTTTCCACTTTTTCCACTTACGTTTCTCTTCGCTGCTTACAGCGTACGTCATTACAGAATTCATATTTTGTATGACTGTTTTTCCGACATTAGTTTAAATTCATTTTATAATTTTCATACGCTGATATTAATTTAGTTTACCCATGACATCTCTCTTAAACCCTACATACTCGTATCATATATTCATGGTCATTATCGACATTTTTTGCTTTTTACCATCTGAGAGTATCTGAGTTCTGGTTCTTTAAATTGATTTAATAAAAGGCTACATAATTATTTATCCCGTCTTACAAATTATTTTGGATCACCTGAAGATCAGGGCCCCCAGCCTTCTTTAGTTAGCGTTATAAGGCTAACTAACGAAAATATCGCGACTTAACCTAATCAATCGTTAGGTCAACTGTACGCCCTTGACGATTGGTTAGGTTAAGTCGTGATGTTTTCGTTAGTTAGCCTTATAAGACTAACTAACGAAGGCTAGGGGCCCTGATCTTCAGGTGATCCATTATTTTTTTCTCATTTTCTAACATTCACTAGATCAGTTTAACGACGTCCTCTACAAATTCTTGTCTTCTATTCTATTCTACAGGGTGTTTCAGGTCGACCCTAGAAATATGAAATTGGCTGAATTTGTAGCAAATAGGTAGTAATTCAATGTTTCAGGTCGACCCTATAAGAAGCGACGAAGAATAATATGTTGTTTTACACTTCATATTAGTTACGGAATTACTATGACAAACTTTAAATACCAAATATCAAATACAAACTAAAAATTCCGCCATTCCATATTTCTAGGGTCGACCTGAAACACTTTGTATATATACTATAAAAATGGAGTCCTGTCCGTCCGTCCTTCTGTGTTCCGGATTGGTTGAAAGATACTGACATCATAGACACGTCATAAAATGGGCGGAGTTCTAGCGCGTGCTTTTCACTCTGCATTTACGATTCAGCAAACAAAATCTTAATTAGACAAAAATTTAAATTTTTTAAAATCTCGCTCTATATATATATATATATATATATATATATATATATATATATATATATATGTTATAATATGATTTATCATGAAGTAAAGCCACGCCCTGGTGACAATTATTTTTATATGATTTCATTAATTCAATAATTCACACGCTAGTCTATGACTAATTTCCTCTCGAACTGAAATCACACGCCAGTGACGCAGCCGGATTCTTTGATTGCACCTGGGAGACATAATGGATTGTGAGACACTCGCTTCTCCAGAGTTCTCAGGTGACGTCAACCGCTAGCGTGGTTGCGTTGGCAAGTTCCGTTCCTTGACTATATAAGGGGCTCAGTGCCCTTGAGGCAGATTCCGAGGAGACGGGTCTCCGGGCTGAAACGGCGGGTTACAGTCCGTTAGCGGGAATGGGTTTTCAATTGGGGTCTGACTGTAGGAAAAGGCAGTAGACTTAGTAATTGACTCATACATTCATTATTAAAGAGATTCAGAACGGGCTAGGTAGAGAGCCTCAGAAGGGATCTCCGGGGTGAAGGGTGCATTTCATCTCATTAGGAAATTGCTTTGTATCGTAAACTTGGGTTTGTGACCTGACTGTAGGATTGACAGTAGGCACAGGCAATATTTAACGTATCTTTAATCAATCTTCGAGTTAAGGCTTAACTAGTATTGTACTTATAAACTTTTAGTGAAGAAATCAGTCTATAAACGTTCTGTGAGAAAAAAGATTGATTTACTGCAACTGATTTAAATCCCTCTTGCTAAATTTGATTAAAATAATACTCGCCGACGTGTTTTCTTTGACTACCAAAGAAATATCTACACAGTGACCCTTAAACGGATTTGGTGCTCTGTGGTCAGGGCAACACAATACATCAAGACGATGTTTCCCATCCAGGAGTACAATATTATACCCTCTTGGAGTAATTCATTTTAATTTAACTACGAGGGGCGTATAATATATATATATATATATATATATATATATATATATATATATGCTTTCTGTCTGTCTGTCTGTGTATCTGTCCCACCCTAAAACACGGAAACGGCTCCTCGAGAAAAAAAATTATTCGATAAAAGTTGTTTAAAATTAATCGAAACTTACTAGAAAATTATTGAATCCCCGGTTAAATTAAATGTCCGCCCTTGACGATTGATTAGGTTAAGTCGTGATATTTTCATTACAACTAACGAAAATATCACGTCTTAGCCTGACTAATCGTCAAGGGCGTGCAGTTGACCTAACCGGGCATTCAATTAACCTAACCGGGCATTCACTTGACCTAACCAGGCATTCACTTGACCTAACCGAGCATTCAATTAACCTAACCGGGCATTCACTTGACCTAACCGGGCATTCACTTGACCTAGCTGGGCATTCAATTAACCTAACCTGGCATTCATTTGACCTAACCAGGCATTCACTTGACCTAACCAGGCATTCACTTGACCTCTTGAGACCTAACAGAGCATTCAATTAACCTAACTGGGCATTCAACTAACCTAACCGGGCATTCAATTAACCAAACCCGTTGGCTAATTTTAATGTTAAAAAAAAATATATATATACTAGGGGCACTCAATATATTTTGCCCCACCCTTTTTTCTTAGCTAAATATCATAATAGGCCATGGGGCTGAAATGTCTTTTGGGCTGTAAGTTTGAACTTCCTGCGCTTCACATAACCGGATTTTTTCAGTTTGAACCTCCCCTCCTTGTATAAAACCGCTTTTAAATGCCCTTGTATAAAACCGATGGTTAACGCAGTTTCAAAAATGGCGTCTGACAGTGATGTGCATCGTACACAGAGAGCTGTTATCGAGTTCTTAACCGCAGAGAAGGAAACAGTTGGAAATTTTCACAAACGTCTACAAAACGTTTACGGAGATGCCGTTGTTGATCGAAGCACAGTTGGACGTTGGTCTAAACGTGTGAGATCATCGGAGAGAGGGAGAGCCAGCCTCGATGATGAGCCACGCAGCGGTCGCCCGGCATCGGCTGTGACATCTCACACTGTGCAACGTGCTAACAGCATCATTCGATCAAATCGGCGCATCACATACAAGGAGCTATCACTGGAGCTTGGAATTAGTGAAGGAAGTGTGAATACGATAATTCATCAACTGGGATACTCAAAAGTGTGTTCACGGTTTGTTCTTGCCAACTGACTGAGATCACACAGCCCAAAGAAAAGAAATTGCTTCTGAGGCGTTGGTTCGATACGAGACAGATGGGGATGATTTCCTTTCACGAATTGTGACTGGGGATGAGACTTGGGTACACCACTTTGAACCTGAAACAAAACGCCAATCCCTGGAGTGGCATCACGCAGACTCCTCACGCAAGAAAAAGTTAAAAATGGCTCCCTCTACAAGAAAAGTTATGGCCACCATCTTCTGGGATATGAAAGGGGTGATTCTGGTGGACATTATGAAGGAAGGACAAACAATCAACTGAGAGGTATATATTACTACCTTACAGAGACTCCAGAGACGTATAAAGCGAGTTCGACCGGAGAGAAAACTGGACGACATCCTTTTTTTGCACGATAACGCAAGACCACACAACAGTTTGCAAACAAGCGAGGCCATCACAAAAATGCGCTTGACTGTGTTACCCCACCCTCCATACAGACCGGATCTGGCACCTTCAGACTTCCATTTGTTTGGGCCAATGAAGGATGCTATTCGTGGAAGAAAGTTTCAGAGTGACGATGAGGTTGTTGAAGAGGTTAAGAGGTGGCTCCAGCGGAAGCCAGCGGACTTTTACCAGCAAGGAATAAAGGCCCTTGTTTCGAGGTGGAGGAAAGCCGTAGAAAAGGATGGAGACTATGTGGAAAAATAAAAACTTGTAAAAAAGGTATGTAACTACTTGTGTACAAAATTTCTGGAACTTACAAGGAAACTTGGAAAGAAAAAAAAGGTGGGGTAAAATACATTGAGTGGCCTTCGTTTGTGTATATATATATATATATATATATATATATATATTTTTTTACGATACAGTAAAAAAAAATTAATTTAAAATTTAACCTTGACGATGGGTAAGGTGAAGTCGTGATAGTTTCGTTAAAAAACAAAATTCTAAAATATCAGGTTGTAACGTAAATTTTGCTCGATTAGAAAACGGACGATAGATAACAGAATAACCTCAAGATAATGTGAAATAGTTTTAGAAATGTTGCAAAATACACGCGGTTACAGGTTCGCACAGGTTTTATCACGATACAGAATGATACAGAAGGAAAAGTAGGAAAAGTAGTGAAGGTTGGAAAATGGGTTTCGCATGATTTGTCACAAGCGAATCTTCAACATCGAATCGATATTTGCACATCACTGCATTCTCCGAAACTGCAGGTACCGTTTTTGAATCGGATTGTCACTAGGGATGAAAAATGGGTCCTCTATAACAATATTAAGCGTCGACATCAGTGGCTTAGCCGTGCGTTCGGTGGGATACACAAGGAATTATTCATTTTGAGCTTCTGCCAGATAACCAAACAATCACAGCTGAAGTCTACTGCCAACAACTTCAACGATTGAAGATGGCATCACAAGAAAAACGTCCTGCATTAATTAATCGCAGATGTGTTCTATTCCACCAGGATAACGCGCGCCCTCACACTGCTCGAATCACCACTGCCCAAATGGAGGCATTTGGTTGGGAAAAAATGCCTCATCCACCTTATTCTCCGGACATCGCACTTTCAGACGACCATTTATTCAGAAGTCTGCAACACCACCTAGATAGGCAAAAGTTGCAATCCAAGGAAGCTATCGAAAACGAAGTGATCGCTTTTTTTAACTCGAAACCAAGGGATTTCTTCGAACGTGGCATAAAAAAACTTTTCTACAGGTTGGAGGAAGTTTTAGAAAAAGAAGGGAATTATATTGATGATTAATTTGTCGTTATGTCATTTAATTTTTGTTGTGAATAAACTAAAAATTCGAGCAAATTTGTCTTAATAAGTCCTTTAATTTTTGTTCTGAATGAACTAAAAAATCGAGCAGAATATATGTTACAACCTTATATTTTTTTTAGTGTACAGTTACTATGTATTACCCGAAGGGTAATAACAGCGTTCCGCAGGAACTACCAAAAATATCCCGCCAGTAGGCGGGAATATTTTTGCTACCTGCACGAAGGGCGGGTTCTCTGCTAGTATCTTTTAAACATCATCGAGAGATATTCTCACGCCAAAAGTATCGAAGCCAACATTTATGGACAATAAATCATTATTTCTATAATAATTTTAAACGCTTTAGCTTACTTTTTCCTCGATTATAATGGACAACTTTTCATTTTTCTTCACTAGATTCATCGTCACTACTTATACAATATTCATTTTCACAGGATTCTATTTTATCCAAGCATTTATGAATTTTATACTCTGATGTACTGAGTTGCAGTAAAAAGTTCACCTAGAAATATAAAATTTCTAAGAATCATAAAAAATTACTGATTGGTAACGACTGGGTTCTGTTCTTGACATTTTACTGCTCTCACGAAAAAGAATAAAATACACAAAGAACAGGATAATCATTGCCAATTAGTAATTTTTCATGTTTTATGGAAATCTTATGTTTCAAGACTTATGTTTTCCGAAACTGTACGTTTGACTCCAACCTTTATACATTTCTTCATTTTCCTGCGTGAAAATGTTTAATTTTCTGCGATTGAAAGATAGCAATTCATGATACACCATTCTTTATAAACAAGAACCAATATAACACTCCTGCAAAAATAGTCCCTTTAAACGTATGAATAAACTTAAATTGGCACCATCTGAGAAATTGGTAATTTTCACTCGCTTTCTATTTACATATGCTCTAATGCAGCGGTTCTATAACCTGGGGGGGCGTCTCGATTTTCCAGGGGGGGATGCGAAAGCTAGGCGAAAGTGGTCAACATATCTCTGACTCAAATATATTGCTAAATAAATTCGTAATTTGAAAATTGGCGGGGCCGTGCCGGACGGGGAAAACGGGGAAAACATGACTGAGGATCTCCAAGAGAACATTGACAGCCATCTTGGCATGCTGGAGGAAGAGTTCATCCGGTATTTTTCAGATCTTCATGAGAAAAGTTCCGAGTGGAAATCAATCCGGAATCCGTTTGCCGCCGATGTGGACGATGTCCCTGACGCGATTCAAGAGGAATTCCTGGAGATGAAATTCAATTCGTCCGCCTAAGATGATTTTAAATGCCTACCTTTGGAGAAGTTTTGGGTGAAATATTTACCTGTTTACCCGAAACTTAGTCAGCAAGCATTGCGAGTGATCGTTCCTTTTTCTTCCACATACCTTTGTGAGGCAGGCTTTTCAACGTTTGTGGCTGTGAAGACCAAGTGTCGAAACAGGCTGAATGTTGAGAGCGACATGCGGTGTGCTCTTTTTTCGACCACACCAAGGGTTCAAATGCTTGTGGGGAAGAAGCAATGTCAACATTTCCATTGATTACGATTATGGGTGAAACACGATCGATCTTGTGAAAATATTGCATTCTCTCACAAATGCAGGGTTTTTGTTGGTTTTGTTTGCTTATTTATCCAATCCAGAAAGGCATTAAAGCAATGAAACTGGACTCGTCGAAAAACTTTTATTCTTTGGAGTTCAGGGGGGCGCCACGGGTTGAAGGTTGATCGTTGAGGGGCGCATCTCCACAAAGGTAAGAACCGCTGGTTTAAGGCAACACGACGAATTAAGTCTTCAAAGTCTTCTTCACAACCAGCACAGTTCATGGTCACAGAAACACAGAAACAAAGAAACAACGATTATTTATTTGCTGCCGATACGTTCAGCTGCCAATTTTGATTAGATAGCACATTAAATTATATTAATTTTTGATCTTATTAATATTCATTTGCACGACATATGAAACATATTTTCTTTCATTATTTTTTACAAAGATTGTGAATATATTGTTCGTTTTCTAAGGTTTAGGTGATGTGTTCCGCGGAATATTAACCAAAACTGGATATTGATTTTGCAGATGAAACATTTTTATTCTCAGATTTAGCAGGGATATACACAGAAAAGATGAGAAATTTTATCAAGATGTTATACTAGACCTAGTCATATCTAATATTTATTTGCGTTACTATAACAACATTTCTGTAAATTGACGGCTGTCACAATTCCTTATAATTCTTGTAATAAATGTTATTAATCTTTAAATTTTTGTGGTTAATTTTTCTTGTGCGGCTCAAACACAGTATTTGCATCAATCATCCACAATGTATTTGTTCATTGTTTTTGTTGTAATACAGGCACCATGTCTCCACTATCTTTCTTCACACCACAATAAGAAAGCATCTCAGGATTGCTCTACACAAACTGTACCAAACCACAGGCATTTACAAAATCAAACATACCGTTTATACAACTTTGTATGTTTAAATCGTTATAATTTTAATACTTCATGATAACTGATCTCACGTAAAACACCTCAGATTCTGTAAAAACGTGATAAAGAGCCTACTTTTTACAGCTGTATTTAAACAAATGTATGTTTCGTCAGTTCTAGCACACTGAGACAGCCTTGTAAATGGCGCCACATATACATTGAAGTCTCGTCTTATATCAGACCGTTCACGACGTAGTCCGTGTCATAACGCCGCATCCACTCGATCAACGAAGGTACAGGTAAACATCAACTGGTTAAGGAGGTACATAATGGTAGACCCTCCTCCGCATCCCAAGTATGTAACGGTCACGTGGCTCAGAGAGCTAGTAAAGCTGTACGCTACGTCGTCATGTGATTTTGATTCTGCGAGCGAGAGTAAGTGAGCCCCAACACTTAATTTAATTTAAGTTCATGTTTTTCAGCATGGAATTAATTTTTTAACAAACCATTCGATGGCTCTATACACTGACCTTCTCCCAATTATAGATTGTGACTAATAAGAGTTCGTTTTACATATTTACATATGTTCATTTGTTTTTTTATTGCAGGAAGGAGGGGCCAAGAACAAAGCCCGCAAAAGCACCCCTACCATAAAAGAAGAAGAGAGACAAAATTAAGGTTCAAGGTTTTCGAGATGCCTGGACACTCTGCGTTTGAAAGATTGCAGGGAGAAAAAAATGGATTGAGGAAGATTGTGCCAGAGTGTATCTTCACTGGATACAAAAGCCCACCACTGTCATTTGTATTAGTTTCATATTTTTTTTAGTTTATCTTCGTTTTCCATTTTTCATTTCATCATTATATATTTATACATTATATCTGTTTAATTATCAAACACTCTCTTATTCAGTCAAATTAGTTACATCGTCATGGGAGTAGATGAGTTTCTTTCCCACGTCTTGCGAGAGGTGTTGGCATTTTGTCGCTAGCATCTATTGCGATGGATTTAGGGGGATTGCTGGCCTACTTGTGAGGTTACTAGGTCCAGGGGTTGAAATCCCCAAACCTACAAGGAGAATTTATTCTTATCTACAAAAACTTTGCCCACGCCGTCTGGTTGAGCAAGAGAATTTTTCTCTATCTACGATGTCAGTTATTTTCTCTGCTTTCTTTCACTGTACTCTCTCTTCTACTTTCGTTTCTTTCTACGCTTCTGAAGTTTTGTGGAATCTATCTCACCTTTATATTAACTTATAATTATACTAAAGCCTTAGTTGGAAATAGTGACTCATCCATTAATGAGTATTGTTGCGTACATATGTATACCTTATTCTGATAACGATTTTTAAACATACAGTGTGCAACATAATCATTCATTAATGGAATGAAGCAAAATAATTTTTAATTCACACAATTACATTAAGAGATTAATAATTGAGTTTGCTTTAATTGACACTCTTCTAAACTTCAGTCTGTCAACAGAAAATTAGATTTAATCCGGCGAATAAGAAGTCATAACAAGCCACGCCTGAATTACCTGAGCCCAAACACCTTAATATTTAAGAAACTCTCCTTTAATGTTCTCTTTGTACAGCTGAAAAATGAATAGATGATACGTGAAGTATCAAAATTTGCATTATGAATATTAATAGAATATGATAATAAAAACCACTCTAATAGATAGAGTTTATTTCCACAACAGTTTCGATGCCCACTGGCATCTTTCGGGTGGATACGAAAAACCACCCGAAGAGGATGCCAGTGGGCATCGAAACTGTTGTGAAAATAAACTCTGTCTATTAGAGTGGGTTTTTATTATCATAAATGCACTATTCAATAATTTTTTTGTGTTGAAGAAGCAGTTTCCAATATCTTTATCGAGCGAGACACGGGTCATGAATGTAATTCATCCTCCGTTACAAAAAACGACCACTAACTTAAAAATACGAATTCGATGAACGTATACAGAGGGTTTAACACCCGTGCCATTACTAAACTTATTAACCTGGTGCATTCAAATAGCCGAAAACCTTCTCTTGACTCGGGATCATCCAGTAAGAAATGACAGTTTTAAAATTCTCTGAAAAGCGGAAAACAGCGACCTCAATTCAGAGAAAACTAGGCCAATGTATTTCGTCTTTAACCTCATTTGAACAGGCTTATATGATTTAAATATTTTGAATTGAAAAAGAACCCTAATTCTGTAAATTGTAGTTCCTCCAGTTTATTGTTTGCTACTCACAACGTCCCGAACTTCACGGAGGTAACAAGACGTGCTCAATACAGTCTAATGCAAAGAATTAAAAAATCAACCAACCCGATTATCCAAGCTATCCATGAGTCCTGCCATTTATCCTCTAAGCTATGGAATTCTTGGTACGAAAACGTCTGTCTGTAGCTCCACTTAACTTCGACATTACAGTATTATTTCTAATCAATTGTATATATTTCTATCCTGAGTATGTGAACTGTCATTGTATTAATAATATTTGTCATATGGATATAGTCTGCCAATAAACCTTTTCATTTTCATTTTCATTTATAATCAGAAGGAAAATAAAAAAAAATTGAAATTTTGTCAAGTTGTTAATGTAAAGTAAAATTAATCCTCTTATTTCTATGTATTGAGTGTGACAACAGATTATCAGATTTCCTTAATCAAAAACTTTCAGACAATTAAACTGTTTCGCAAATATACACTTAGATTTGCAGGTACTGTACTAAAACCTTTATATATATGTATATACTGTATATATTATATATATATATTATATATATATATATACTGTATATTTAAATGTAAAGACGACGCTTGTATAGAAGAACGTTCCGCACAAGATGAGGGAGAACGAACAAATGAAAAATGAGGTAACCGCCCGGGAATCGAACCCGGGATCTTCCGATTGCCGGTCAGATATGCTATCCACTACACCATGGGCCTCGATTACAGAAGTCGTAATTCTCCTACATACGAGCAGAAACCAATGCCCTGAGGGGGCACCTTCGTATGCCGCACATAATACATTTTAACTGCAAATAACACACAGTATAATTAATGTAAAGAACGACTATTGTATAGAAGAACGTTCCGCACAAGATGAGGAGGGAACGTTCTTCTATACAAGCGTCGTTCTTTACATTAATTATACTGTGTTGTTTGCAGTTAAAATGTATACATGTGCGGCATGCGCGGGGTGCCCCCTCAGGGCATTGGTTTCTGCTCGTATGTAGGAGAATTACGACTTCTGATTAAGCGAGGCCCATGGTGTAGTGGATAGCATATCTGACCGGCAATCGGAAGATCCCGGGTTCGATTCCCGGGTGGTTACCTCATTTTTCATTTGTTCGTTCTCCTTCCTCATCTTGTGTGGAACGTTCTTCTATACAAGCGTCGTTCTTTATATTAATTATACTGTGTGTTGTTTGCAGTTAAAATGTATATATGTGCGGCATGCGGAAGGTGCCCCCTCAGGGCAATGGTTTCTGCTCGTATGTAGGAGAATTACGACTTCTGATTAATCGAGGCCCATGGTGTAGTGGATAGCATATCTGACCGGCAATCGGAAGATCCCGAGTTCGATTCCCGGGTGGTTACCTCATTTTTCATTTGTTCGTTCTCACTCCTCATTTTGTGCGGAACGTTCTTCTATACAAGCGTCGTTCTTTACATTAATTATACTGTGTGTTGTTTGCAGTTAAAATGTATATATATATATATATATATATATATACATATATATATATATACTTGTGTGTGTGTGTGTGTGTGCATATATATACTAGCGGAGCGACCGGGCGTTGCTCGGGTGGATGTTGAACGCTATACCTTTGGTTTGCTTTGGGTAGCTTCCGCCGGAATTGTTCATTCTGACGAAGGTCAAGCTTTTCACTCCACCTTAGACCTACAGTTTAACGTGGAATCCGAACCACGCCCCATCAGCAGCCCATCATCTTAACCACTAGGCCACTTAGGGTACCCATTTATCTACCAACCACTTTATTGTGTGGGAGGATGAACAGCTGGGTTTTGTTGCGCGCCGGCTGCCGTCGGGTCTCAAACCCGGGGCCGTTGGATTCGTAGTCAGCGACGCTAACCACTGCACCACCGAGGTGCATATATATATATATATATGCCCAGCTAGGTCAACTGAATGCCCGGTTAGGTCAACTGAATACCCGATTAGATTAATTGAATGCCCGGGTAGGTTAATTGAATGCCCGGTTAGGTCAATTATACGCCCTTGACGATTGGTTAGGTTAAGTCGTGATATTTTCGTTAAAGCTAACAAAAATATCACGACTTAACCTAACCAATCGTCAAGGGCGTACAGTTGACCTAACCGGGCATTCAATTAACCTAACCGGACATTCAATACCCAGGTGTACAATCTCGGGACCTAATCAATATGTGTGTGAAGTTTCATGTTTGTAACTGCTTCTATTTTGGACCTATGGCTGGAATACACACACACACACGTCCTTTTATTATATATATATATATATATATATATTATATATATATATATATACATACACACACACACACAGAGATATGCATAAATACTTTAAAATGTATTTAAATACTAAATACCACGCAAATTTGTATTTAAATTCCAAATACATTACTTCAAAAATGTATTTAATTACAATCTAAATACAAACTAAATATGACACATTCCATTTTCAGTGTTTATTATTGTTACCGTATAGTATTTTGAGGCTTCTTATCCGCAACAAAGGCAATCCAAAGAGAGGCAACAGAAAGAAGGGAGTACATAAATCATAATAAACATAACACAGTACAGTTTAGAACAGATACAGGAAAAATAATTAAATTCTGGATTTACAAAAAATATGAGACTAAAATACTCCCAATAATGGAAAAAAAAATCCATGATTTTTTGCAAATGTATTTAAAAATGTATTTGAAAATATGTATTCATAATTACAAAATACATCAATAATAATGTATTGAAATACGCATTTAAATATCCAGAAAAAAGTATTTATAAATATAGTATTTAAATACATATTTAAGTATTTATCAAATATATTACTGCCCATCTCTGTCGACAGTAAAGAGAGAATGAGGCAACATTGCAGCGAAGAGAGAGGGATTGATGACAGTCAGGAAGAGGCGGGGAATTGATGATCTTATGATCTTTCCTGGAAAGATCACAAGAAAAGGAAACGCCAAGAATGTTAAGAGAAGAGAAACGATTGAATTATGTATTGTTGAAGGTAAGGGGACCGTGTGGAAGATTGTGACGAGTAGGCAGATGGAGGAATTGAGTTTTTGAGGCATTGAAAGCCATAGGGTTTTCTCTGCCCCAATCAGAGATAGCAAAAAGATCAGCGGTCAGGTGCTCCATAGCCGTCCTACGCGAAGCATGGAGTGACTGTTGAGAGGGACGCTTTGGGGAGTGAGTGGAAGAGTGAAAAGTGAAATCATCGGCATGGGAGTGGATAGGACAGGAAGTGGAATTTTATAGCTCATTGATAAATAAAAGGAAAAGAGTGGGTGATAGGACAGAATCCTGAGGAACACCACTGTTGATACTTTAGGAGAAAAACAGTGGCCATCTAAAACCGCAGCTACAGATCGGTCAGAAAGGAAATTAGATATGAAGGCACAGATAGAAGGACAGAAACCGAAGAAGGGCAGTTTCGAAATTAAAGATTTATACCACACTTTATCAAAAGCTTTCGATGTCAAGCGCAATAGTAAAAGTTTCACCGAAACCCCGAAAGGAGGGTAGTAGTATGGGCGAAAAATGTATGAGTGCAATGCAATTGCAAATGTTGCAAGTGTGTCACCCCCACCACCACCCTTTTGTTGCAAGGCACCCCAACCCCCTTTGTTGCAAAGGGGGAAACCTCTTTGAGGGATAAGATGGGACGGCCTCACCCCCCCAAAGGGGCATACCTAACCTAAGGAAGAGGGGAGACCTCTTTGGGGGAGAAGCTGGGACGGCCTTACCCCCCAAAGGGGCATACCTAACCTAAGAGAGAGAGAGAGAGAGGAGGAGGGGACCCAGAGGAAGGGTCTTCGCTTGGCGAGAGCTAAGCGCATATGGTCTTCAGCTACCCCGCCGCTCTCTTATAGGACCCCTAATCAGCCAGTTGGCTTAGAAGGCTGAGTTGCCAGATAGCATTAATTATTTATTTAAAGCATATATTAATCAGCCAGTGGGCTTAGAAGGCTGAGTTGCCAGATTGCGCTATTTATTTATTTAAAGGATATATTCCCCCGTCAGCTGGCTTAGAAGGCTGAGTTGCCAGATTGAGCTATGTATTTAATTAAAGCATATATTAATCAGCCAGTTGGCTTAGAAAGTTGAGTTGTCAGATTGCGCTATTTATTTATTTAAAGCATATATTCCCCCGTCAGCTTGCTTAGAAGGATGAGTTGCCAGACAGCAATAATTGAAGCATATATTAATCAGACAGTTGGCTTAGAAGTCTGAGTTGCCAGATAGCAATATCTGCATAATTAAGCCATATATTCCTCCGTCGTCTGGCTTAGAAGGCTGAGTTGGCAGATAGTAATAATTATTTAATTAAACCATATATTCTTCCGACAGTTGGCTTAGAAGGCTCAGTTGTCAGCTTCGTTACTTATTTATTTAACGCATATATCCTGACTTTAAGCGAAGCGTATAATCAATTACATATTAGCACAGGAAAAATATAGTTATATTAAATATATTGAAAATATACAAAACGGTGCATTATCAATATATTAGTACAGGAAAAATATACTTATATTAAATTTAGTGAAAATATACGATACGTATAATCATATTAGTACAGGAAATATATATATATATATATATATATATATATATATATATATATATATATATATATATATATATATATACAGAGGGTGATCAAATTATTAGAGCCATACCTTGAAAAACACATTTTCATTATAATATGGTGTTTTTAGTTTAAATAATAACCTTTTAAGTATGCAGACAGTATTCCAAATTGCTAACACATGTAGTGTTCTCTACCGGAATAACAGAAAAAGGGGATAGGGATTAATTTGGGGAGTAGGGAGAGGGGAGTATGTGAAAAGTGGGTTCAGTAGTGTTTCAGCTGTGAACGTGGAAGATTGTGTCAAGTGGTCAGGTGCGTTAAGTGTATGTTAAGTTAATGATAAGTTATTATATTTAAACCATTGTACGTGGAATATGCACTCATACACCCATATGATATTGTTTCTCAGCAACGTATTGTGATTCTTTTTATTAAATTAGTGTTTCTTTACAAGTTTACAGGAATAACTTTTATGTACTGTAGGCTACCCAACATGGGTAAGAAATGTGATCTATCGCCAAAGAAGAAAGGTAGAATGCTCTCACTGCTGACTGCAACTGGTTACACTGGTCAACACTCATTTTATTGCCAATCATATTAGAGTGATTTTGGGGTAACTTTGTGGTGCTGATTCCGAATATGACATCGGTTTTGCTAGATTGGCTCTAATTTATGAAATAATTGGTACCCCATTGAAACACGTAAAAATGCAAAAAATGTAATGTTCAGGCGGAGCCTACTTACAAATCGCATTGAAATTGTCTCAAATCATACAAAAGTAAACACATGAAATACATAATGGCATTTTATTCGGTCTCACCATCTAGAATGTTCCGGTAGTTTCCCATATGCACGCGTTATGGTTACGTTTCCTATTAATTGAGGGTATTCATTATCTCAAGAACTAGAGCTAAATCGGAAAAACTACTTTCATTTTGGAATTCAGCAACCCCAAAATACCCTAAATTCGTACGAATTTCCTTGGCAACGAAAAAAAAATTTTTTTTTGTTGACCTGTGTTATTCTCAGAAAAATAGCCCGAGAACTGAATGTGTCACGTGCGAGTGTTGACAAGATCGCATCAAAAATTAAAGTTGAAGGGGATAATCCAGAGCTGACTCCAAAAAGAAAGGGTAAATGTGGTCGGAAAAGGATAACTCCACCTAGAGCCGACAGATGCACTGAAAAGAACCTAGTAAATAATAGGAGAACCACTACTAACAAACTTAAATTGGAGCTGGAGAAGGAAAACATCAACAATTCGACAATGATCTTAAGAAGGCGTGCCAGGGAATTTGGATTGAGTAGTCGCCGGCCAAGGAAAACGCCAAAATTGACTCCAACAATGATCAAAAAACGGTTAAAGTGGGCTAAATACTACTCAAAGTTCACTGTAGATGACTGGAAATCGGTAAGTCACAATATTTTAGTGATCTTGTATGCTTATTTTGAGTAAAATTTATTAGTTTGATATTTGTATAAGGCACATTTCATTTTGGTTGCAATCATTTCTTTCTCTTTTCATTTGCAGGTGTGTTTCAGTGACGAATCCACATTCCTAGTCATGTCTGATAAATCACAGTACGTTAGGCGACGTGTTGGTGAGGAATATCATCCAGACTGTGTCGTAAGTACGGTTAAGCATCCAACATCTGTCATGATATGGGCAGTGATAAGCGGTAAAGGTACTGGACGAATTTACATTGTTGAGGGTACTATGAGGCAGGACCAATACCGAAAGGTTTTGGAAACAAGACTTATTCCACAGATCGCAGACTGGTTTCCAAATGGTGAGCCATTCCATTTTATGCAAGATTCGGCCCCATGTCACACTGCAAAGTCAGTTAAAAGTTTTCTGGCTGCAAAGAATATTCCTCTCGTCGATTCGCCAGGAAATTCTCCGGATATGAACCCTATCGAAAACCTATGGGAAATAGTAAAGCGTAGACTAAAAGGCGAGGAAATAACAACTCGAATACAGTTAATAGAACGAATAATTGCCGTTTGGAACCGTGATCCTGAGATACAGGCCAGCTGCAAAGCCTGTATAGAGAGTATGCCTAGACGGGTTGCTGCCTTAATTAAGGGCAAAGGAGGACCCACTAAGTACTAAATGTGTTTAATATGACTGTAGAGTCATACACATGATCACCCTTTGTGTATATATATATATATATATATATATAATTTAAATATATTGTCTTTATGTTCTACGATGCAAAACGCTAAACTCACATGTAATAGAGCCATGTACACATGGGCGTCGCGCGTTAAATGGGGTTCGACCCCGTCCCGACCTTCCACGGTACCGTAGGTCTAAGGCGGGTAAGACAACTCGTACGAAATAAAAAATAAATGAACAATTCGTACGGAAAAAATAACTCCCTAATAACTCCCTGTAGGTCTAAGGCGAGTGTAAAACAACTCGTACGAAAAAATAAAAAATAAATGAACAATTCGTACGGAAAATAAATCCCTACCGTAAGTCTAAGGTGAGGATAAAACAACTCGTACGGGGAAAAGAAAGAAAAAAATAAGCCCCTAATGATCCCCGTAGGTCTAAGGTGGGGATAAAACAATTCGTACGAAATAAAAAATAAACGAACAATTCGTACGGAAAAAAGTTCATCTGAAAATCGTGTAAACATTTACTCATTTTAAAGTAGGACTAAGGCGTGTCTAACACACACAACTCGAAAAGTTCTTGCCAGAGAACAATTCGTACAGGACACACACACACACACATACACATATATATATATATATATATATATATATATATATATATATATATATACAGATTACAGAGAGACTAAAGTGTTAAGTTCGTATAAAACTCGTTTAAGCACTTCCCCATTTTAAAGTAGGTCTAAGGAGGGTCTAACACACACAATTCGAAAAGTACTTGCCAGAGAACAATTCGTACAGGACACACACACACACATATATATATATATATATATTTCATATAAATGCATATACAGACTAAATTCCCAGAAATAATAATTAAAACTTTGTGCTTATTTACCAGAAAAACGTACAAGGTAAACATCTAATGTTTGCGCTTATATCTCCAAAATTTGAGAACATCTGTGAAAGAAATATGTTCATATTTATCCTTTTTGTTTAACAAACGATACACGGCTCTAAAGGCTGATAAAAACTCGCACAACCACTAGCCACAAACCTCATCATGATATCTATTGTTTCTTGTCATATAAATAAACAAAGGCAAATTCATCGCAACTTCTCGACTCTTGTCCCCATATATATGGTTTTAAACGAATTACATTCACAATATTTTTATTCCAGCATAATAATAATATAACAATAATAATGACTTGGTACAGAAAAAGTTACGCTATTGGAAACAGGCGGTTCATCATGCTCCTGAAGACTCATGCACCAGTATTTTTCAGTTCCGAGTGTCAACGATGCATATGTCTACCTATCTACCTGTCAATTAGCTATGTATCCATCTATCTGTTTATATACCTGCCCGTCCTCTCTCTCTCTCTCTCTCTCTCTCTCTCTCTCTCTCTCTATATATATATATATATATATATATATATATATATATATATATTGGAATAAATAAAACCACAAACACATCACTCTTTATTTAGTCAAATTGTTTAAACCAATTTCGCAAAATAAATAAATTGAAAATAAGTAATTATTACATTCCTATACATGCGTCGGAATATTAGCTTTCCAAGATAAGTTTTTAAATAGATGGTTTCCAAATGACCAGAAACTATTGTCTTTGCGATTGTTCCAAGGTCTGCGTCATGATAAGAATTTCTGACAGGGAGACAAATTTTAATATTCCTAATCTGAGCGTAAACAAAGATTTCATGGGTCAACCACGTTTAAACATAATTTTAAAACAGACAGATGTTTCTCAAATCTTAAACATATATTTGATCTAAGTTTTCCAATAAGATTATCACAGAAAAAATAAAATAGTGTCAGCATAATGGTTGCAGGAATCGGTACAATATATAATATATATATATATATATATATATATATATATATATATATACAGGGTGGGCCGTAAGTTTCCATACATAGGAAAAATAAACATTTTTTCATGGACAACCATTTTTATTTATATAATATGCTCTTCATGGTTGCCATTGTTTTGAAAAGACATTTCAATACGTGTTCCCCACTGCTGATGAACACGCATTAGCACAGTTGACGTTATGCTTGTAATGGCGTTGGTGATACGTTCCTTTAGATGATTTATGTCTCGTATCTTTTCCTGATACACCATGGCCTTCAAGTGCCCCCAAAGATAGAAATCAAGGGGGGTGAGATCTGGGGATCTGGGAGGCCACTCCACAGGACCACGCCGACCAAACCAAGCATCCGGAAACTGCTGATCCAAATACCGACGCACGTGAAGACCATAATTTAAATTTTCCTATGTATGGAAACTTACGGCCCACCCTGTGTATATATATATATATATATATATATATATATATATACTTACAGTAATGAGGAGGAGAGAGTTATTCTAGCTACGATTTGTGTAAAGGAAGACTGAGAACGTAGGACAGTCATAACGATTTGGTACAGACAAAGTTACGCTATATCATGTTTATGAGGATTCATACACCAGGACTGAAAATCGCCTTCGTTTAATCTAAAAACATTTGTTTAATAAACTTCAAAAGATTTCCACTTCAAATAATTTAATTTCAATATCCTTGCATGATCATTTCACAAAACACTTTGCGATATATATATATATATATATATATATATATATATATATATATAGATACAAGATCTACCAAGTTATATATTTTTGGGTAAAATGAATGAGTATTCTTGCGGGATTTCGGACATTTTCCGAAACAACAAATTCATTTCATCTTTTATATCGTCTTCACTCTTTTACACGATATATATCACACACACACACACACACACACACACACACGCACGCATAGATACACACGCACACAGAAAAAGTTTTGCCACAGTCTCTGGCCAGACGACCCGACCCATTGTACTAACTCATCGATGATTATTATTATTATTATCATTATTATTTTTATTATTATTATTACCAATACCATCGGGAATCGTACCTCAGACCTCAAAGCCTCCACCTCACTTACAGGAAGAAGGTATCCACCCACTGTTCGAATCACGCATACTATTTGAGGGTACAGGATTTTTCCCTGAAACCGTGGTTGTTGGTACATCACCGGTATGGTACGCAAGGGCTTTTGAGTTAGTTCTTATCCTTGTATCTCTCTCTCAGGATATGATGAATTCCCTCCCTGACCCGAGTCCAGTACTTCCTCAAGCTGGGCGGCTCTCTTCCCTGTATTTTATGTCACTGCGGCACAGCGGGTCATCCACATCTTTGCAAAATTCATCATCCTAAAAGGGTATCTTTATGACTATTCGCGACCGTACCATAACTCAGATTCGAAATGGTATCGAATAAATTTAGCCAAAAATATGAAACTGAGAAACCTTAGAACACTTTTGCAGATTAAATAAATTTATGTATTGTATACTTTTTTAGAAAATCAAAATAATACTTTTTACAAACTAAAAATTAAGTATTTGTACAGGGATAATATATCTTATAAATTAACACAGCGGAAATCACGTATTTGTAGAAAAATCACTATAATTTTAAAAATGATGAACTAATATCAATAATAATAATACAGGATAATAAACAAACAGGATCACTTTCATCTCAGCTATATAATAATGATAATAATAAGACAGCGTAGAAGCATCAATTCGTAGGAAACATTGAAGAGGGACCAGAAAATGGCACAGCTGTTTTGCAGAGTTTAAATTGGGGCCGATTTATATTAAAACTCTGTCAGTTCTCATAATTATTCTTTTAATTTATTTTATATCAATGTAAACCCCGTTATTTCTCTCTCTCTTTCCTTAATGCTGTGAATATTTGGTTAGAAAGTCGAGTTGCCAAATAGCAATTAGCCATTTGAGTTAGTTCTTATCCTTGTACCTCTCTCTCAGGATATGATGAAATCTCTCCCTGACCGAGCCAAGTGCTTCCTAGAGCTGGGCGGCTGTCTTCCCCGGAGCGCAGCAAAACCCAGCTGTTCATCCTTCCACACAATTGGTTGGTAGATAAATGGATACCCTAGGTGGCCTAGTGGTTAAAACATTGGGGTGTTGATGGGGCATGGATCGGTTTCCTCGTTATACTGTAGGTCTAAGTTGGAGTGAAAAGCTTGACTTTCGTCAGAATGAACAATTCGGGCGGAAGCTAACCAAAGGACAGCAGAGGCGTCCCTATATTTGCATCGGATTATCTACCCATAAATACACATGGGGCAGTGAAAGGTAATAAAAATAATAGTATCGGTATACCATTTACGTGTTAAGAGTGAATTATATGCAATTACCGTCTTCTTTTTCTCTGAAGGTCAATCTAGCATGACCCCAAACGCAAACTTTTTTCCTTATTTTTCACCACACTTACTTGTATTTTACATACTAAGCACTCTTTTCAAAATTTATAAAATAAAGTCGACATCGTGATCCTTGGAGACCTTATTTGATTTCGGGACTTTCCTTCGTATATAGGGGGAGGCATTTATGCAGG
Source organism: Bathynomus jamesi (assembly GCA_023014485.1). Taxonomy (NCBI): domain Eukaryota; kingdom Metazoa; phylum Arthropoda; class Malacostraca; order Isopoda; family Cirolanidae; genus Bathynomus; species Bathynomus jamesi. The sequence goes on along the minus strand of JAJOZX010000007.1, from coordinate 172,134 downwards.
GCGCTTGCCCTTGGCATCTTCTTCCTGCATAAAAAACCTACTCCTATTAATTATGAATTATACTTGCCCAATCTACTTTTATCGAATTTACATTTAATCCTTCAAATATTCCTTCCATCTCTCTAGATCCCTAGGCCAAATATTTGGTCTTCTAGCCAAAAATTTTATTTGTACCGTACATCGATTAACTTATGATCACAAAAAAAATTATTTACGCTACATTTTTGTTTATTATTATGTCATTTTTAATTGTCAGAATGAACTCCAAAAAGTTCTTTTCAAGGCCCTGCACATATTTCCTGGTTAAGAGTATAACTTCTCTTATCTAATATAACCTAACCTAACCTAGCATAGCATAACCTAACCGGGCGTAATATAGCCTTTTATATATATATATATATATATATATATATATATATATATATATATATATATGGTACTAAAACCGATAGAACAATATGATTAATCACCACATTACTTAGCAGGCAATGTTACATAAAATATATCTATCAAAATTTTGTGATGACATTCGCCGTTGCGTTTATAGGACTACAGTATGCATTGGTCTTGAAGTAGCGGGTACACAATCACCTAACGTTCGATGCAATTAAACTTACGGCCGAGAGGAAAATACCCCATAATTTGTCCAAAATAGCGATCAAAGGATAGGTAAAAATGCTCTGAAAACAGACACCAAGGCTCTAACAAATAAGTATAATTACCTCTTTGACTTAGTGCCAAAAAAATCAGTGCAATCAAGGACCATGAGACTGATAAATGTTGCACAACATGATAACGTATTGCTAAAGCGCCACAACACATAGCTGGAATATTCAGTATGCGAGCGTGTAGTTAAAGGCTCCTGACTCTACTCTAAACTTGAATACTAAAATTAGTCGTAGCATGACACGAAATAATACGCACACGATTTAAATAGGAATAAATTAAACCGCTTAGACTCTAATTCACAACCCGATAAATTAAACATAATATGGGTTTCTGAATTGAATAGAGAAACAAGAGGTGAAACGTGGAAAGGGGCGACGACGATATAAAAGATGAAATGAATTTGTGTATATTAAGAGCAAAAGTGATTTAAACTAAATCATATTCGACCACAATTCAATTTCTAGAGTTAAGGACACGCATGAAACTAATACAACCACTACAACTATAAAAGTAATATGTAAGGATGAGTCCCCACAGAGATTTAATACTAAAAACAGTAGAAAGGATTAAAAATCTTCACCAACAATAATGTACGCGGTGAAACACGTAAAATTCGTAAAAGAAAAGGTCCCTAATCCTATAGAAGCGTGAATATTCGGGAAAATGACCCACCTCCACAACTCGAAGTTAATTATTAAAGAAAGAGAGATCCCTCCTAGCCTAAACAGTCGCTAATGTTGTTTAACATTGTCCATTAACATAGTAATACAAGGCTTAACTATTAATAATACTTATTTACATATTTATTTATTTAATAACTAATGCACATGTAGACTAAAATACGTATACCCGTTCTGTTGCAGCGGTTTGCGGTGAAAGAACAATAATATTGTTTAATATTGTATAAACATTAATTTCGCATAGAAATATTTTACATACAAACGTCAAAGAATACTCACACACCAGAATCGAGAGCGCTTTTAAACAGGTTGTACTAGCGAGTTCGGCTAGTGGCTCTTACCGGACAGTTTCTTTACACAAACAATCCGTCAGACTTCTGTGCAAGAATTTTATAGGTTTCCAATTATCCCCTCAGGGCGCTACTGTAGGCCTAACAGATAACATTTCAGTGAGCCGTACATATGTAGTACTCAAAGGAGTAAGTTTTACACAATTATAAGAGTTAAGAATTAGACATTTCCTTAAGATAATATTGGTATGTAAAACAAAAAAGGTAACACCGCCTAAAAAAATTATTTACCTTTATTAAAAGTGAAATAAATACGTAGGTTTTACAATTTACAATGACATAATCAACTGTAAAGCTTGACTATTTATTTTATTCAATTTGGCCCTCAAGCTTTAGTCTTTACTGAGTTCTTATTAAAATAAATCAGACGATTTACCCTCCAACAACCACTAAGCTGTTGAGATGCAATATATATATATATATATATATATATATATATATATTCTAATTTATATTTTACCAACAACGAATTCGAAATTTGTTAGTACAAGCCGTGGGTCACTACATCATCTGAAGTGAGAAATATCGGCTTTAAATACTCACGGGTATTATTTGACCTGAAGATTCATGCACCGGGACTGAAAAACAACTCGTTTAATTTAAAAACATTTGTTTAGTAATCTTCATTTAACAATTTCACCACCAAAAGAGTTAGATCACCTTATTACTAATTTCACTCATTGATTATTTCAAATGCAATGAAAACATTTAAGAAACCTATGCGTCATTAATTACCCATTTCAACTCCTTGTTTAAGACTTCGATAAAATTATGTGAACTAATTTTTATCCATTTCCATGAAATTCCGAACCACGACCAACCACGGGCGGTCAGAAATTACCAAGTCCTTCCCCGAACTCGATCTCACGGCACCCCAATCAACACCCCAGCGTCTTAACCACTAGGCTACCCAGGGTACCCATTTGTCTGCCAACCCATTTTTTCTTAGGGAAGCATGACAGTGTTCCTGTTTGTTTATTATCCTGTATTATTATTATTGATATTAGTTTATCATAATTTTTTAAATTATAGTGATTTTTCTACAAATACGTGATTTTGGCTGTGTTAATTTATAAGATATATTATCCCCGTACAAATATTTAATTTTTAGTTTTTAAAAAGTATTATTTTGATTTCCTAAAAAAGTATACAATACATAAATTTATTTAATCTGCAAAAGTGTACTAAGGTTTCTCAGTTTCATAGTTTTTGCTAAATTTATTCGATACCCTTTCGAATCTGAGTTATGGTACGGTCGCGAATAGCCATAAAGATACACTTTTAGGATGATGAATTTTCCACAGAGGTGGATGACCCGCTGTGACGCCGTGACATAAAATACAAGGAAGACAGCCGCCCAGCTCTAGGAAGCACTGGACTCGGGTCAGGGAGGGAATTCATCATATCCTGAGAGAGAGATACAAGGATAAGAACTAACTCAAAAGGCCTTGCGTACCATACCGGTGATGTACCAACAACCACGGTTTCAGGGAAAAATCCTGTACCCTCAAATAGTATGCGTGATTCAAACAGTGGGTGGATACCTTCTTCCTGTAAGTGAGGTGGAGGCTTTGAGGCCTGAGGTACGATTCCCGATGGTATTGGTAATAATAATAATAATAATTATAATCCATGAGTTAGTACAATGGGTCGGTCCGTCTGGTCAGAGACTGTGGCAAAACTTTCTTTGTGTGTGTGTGTGTGTGTGTGTGTGTGTGTGTCCGCGTGTGATATATATTGTGTAAAAGGGTGAAGACGATATAAAAGATGAAATTAATTTGTTGTTTCGGAAAATGTCCGAAACCCCGCAAAAATACTCATTCATATATATATCGCAGTGTTTTGTGAAGTTATCATGCAAGGATATTGAAATTAAATTATTTGAAGTGGAAATCTTTTGAAATTTATTAAATAAATGTTTTTAGATTAAACGAAGGTGATTTTCAGTCCTAGTGTATGAATCTTCATGAGCATGATGCACCGTCTGTTTCCGATAACGTAACTTTGTCTGTACCAAATCGTTATGACTGTCCTACGTTCTCAGTCTTCCTTTACACAAATTGTAGCTAGAATAACTCTCCTCCTCATTACTGTATATATATATATATATATTGTACCGATTCGTGGAACCATTATGTTGACACTATTTTATTTTTTCTGTGATAGTCTTATTGGAAAACTACGATCAAATATATGGTTAAGATTTGAGAAACATCTGTCTGTTTTAAAAATATCTTTAAACGTGGTTGACCCATGAAATCTTTGTTTACGCTCAGATTAGGAATATTAAAATTTGTCTCCCTGTCATAAATTTTTATCATGACGCAGACCTTGGAACAATCGCGAAGACAATAGTGTCTGGCCATTTGGAAACCATCTATTTAAAAACTTATCTTGGAAAGTTAATATTCCGACGCATATATAAGAATGTAATAATTACTTATTTTCAATTTATTTATTTTGTGAAATTGGTTTAAACAATTTGACTAAATAGTGATGTGTTTGTGGTTTTATTTATTCATATATATATATATATATATATATATATATATATATATATATACTGTATGAGAGAGAGAGAGAGAGAGAGAGAGAGAGAGAGAGAGATAGATGGACGGGCAGATAGATGGATAGATAGATAGATAGATAGATAGAGAGCTGATAGACAGGTAGATAGGTAGACATATGTATCGTTGACACTCGGAACTGAAAAATACTGATGCATGATTCTTCAGGAGCATGATGCACCGCTTGTTTCCGATAGCGTAACTTTGTCTGTGCCATGTCATTATTATTATTATTATTATTATTATTATGCTGAGATATATATATATATATATATATATATAGAGAGAGGAGAGAGAGAGAGAGAGAGAGAGAGAGAGATAGATAGATAGATGGACGGGGAGGCTGATAGATAGATAGAGAGATAGATAGATAGATGATAGAGAGGTAGATAGATATATGTATCGTTGTTACTCGGAACTGAAAAATATCAAATTCTTTTGAAATTTATTAAACAAATGTTTTTAGATTAAACGAGGCGTTTTTCAGTCCTGGTGCATGATTCTTCAGGAGCATGATGCACCGCCTGTTTCCGATAGCGTAACTTTTTCTGTACCAAGTCATTATTATTATATTATTATTATGCTGAGATAAAAATGTTGTGAATGTAATTCGTTTAAACCATATATGTGGGGAGAAGAGTCGAGAAGTTGCGATGAATTTGCCTTTGTTTATTCATATGACAAGAAACAATAGATATCATGATGAGGTTTGTGGCTAGTGGTTGTGCGAGTTTTTATCAGCCTTTAGAGCCGTGTAGTGTTTGTTAAACAAAAAGGATAAATATGATCATATTTCTTTCACAGATGTTCTCAAATTTTGGAGATATAAGCGCAAATATTAGATGTTTACCTTGTACGATTTTCTGGTAAATAAGCACAAAGTTTTAATTATTATTTCTGGGAATTTAGTCTGTATATGCATTTATATGAAATATATATATATATATATATATATATATATATATGTATGTATGTGTGTGTCCTGTACGAATTGTTCTCTGGCAAGAACTTTTCGAATGTTGTGTGTGTTAGAACTTCCTTAGACCTACTTTAAAACGGGGAAGTGCTTACACGAGTTTTAGATGAACTTAACACTTTAGTCTGTGTGTGTGTCCTGTACGAATTGTTCTCTGATAAGAACTTTTCGAGTTGTTGTGTGTTAGACAGGCCTTAGTCCTACTTTAAAACGGGTGTTTACACGATTGTTAGATGAACTTTTTTCCGCACGAATTGTTCGTTTATTTTTTATTTCGTACGAATTGTTTTATCCCCACCTTAGACCTACGGGGATCATTAGGGGCTTATTTTTTCTTTCTTTTTCCCCGTACGAGTTGTTTTATCCTCACCTTAGACCTACGGTATGGATTTATTTTCCGTACGAATTGTTCATTTCTTTTTTCCTTTTTCGTACGAGTTGTTTTACACCCGCCTTAGACCTACTTCAGTTATTAGGGAGTTATTTTTTCCGTACGAATTGTTCATTTATTTTTTATTTCGTACCAACTGTTTTACCCCACCTTAGACCTACGGGGAATCATTAGGGAGTTTTTTCCGTATGAACTGTTCATTTATTTTTTATTTCGTACCAACTGTTTTACTCCCACCTTAGACCTACGGAAAATCATTAGGGAGTTATTTTTTCCGCACGAATTGTTCATTTATTTTTTATTTCGTACGAGTTCTTACACCCGCCTTAGACCTACGGTACCGCGGAAGGTCGGGACGGGGTCGAACCCCATTTAACGCGCGACACCGCACATGTGTACATGGCTCTATTACATGTGAGTTTAGCGTTTTGCATCGTAGAACATAGAGGCAATATATTTAAATTGTGTGTATATATATATATATATTTCCTGTACTAATATGATTATACTTATCGTATATTTTCAATATATGTATTTAATATAACTATATTTTTCCTGTACTAATATATTGATAATGCACCGTTTTGTATATTTTCAATATATTTATAACTGTGTATATTTTTCTTGTGCTAATATGTAATTGATTATACGCTTCGCTTAAAGTCAGGATATATGCTTTAAATAAGTAACGAAGCTGACAACTCAGCCTTCCAAGACAATTGTCGGAAGAATATATGGTTTAATTAAATAATTATTGCTATCTGGCAACTCAGCCTTCTAAGCCAGATGCCGGAGGAATATATGGTTTAATTAAGCAGATATTGCTATCTGGCAACTCAGACTTCTAAGCCAACTGTCATTAATATATGCTTTAATTATTGCTATCTGGCAACTCGGCCTTCTAAGCCAGCTGACGGGGGAATATATGCTTTAAATAAATAAATAGCGCAATCTGACAACTCAACTTTCTAAGCCAACTGGCTGATTAATATATGCTTTAATTAAATATATAGCGCAATCTGGCAACTCAGCCTTCTAAGCCAGCTGACGGGGGAACATATGCTTTAAATATATAAATAGCGCAATCTGACAACTCAACTTTCTAAGCCAACTGGCTGATTAATATATGCTTTAATTAAATACATAGCGCAATCTGGCAACTCAGGCTTCTAAGCCCACTGGCTTATTAATATATCCTTTAAATAAATAATTAATGCTATCTGGCCACTCAGCCTTCTAAGCCAAATGACTGTTTAAGTCAACTGGCTGATTAGGGGTCCTATAAGAGAGCGGCAGGGTGGCTGAAGCTCTCATATGCGCTTGGCTCTCGCCAAGCAAAGACCCTTCCTTTGGGTCCCCTCCTCCTCTCTCTCTCTTTCTCAGGTTAGGTATGCCCCTTTGGGGGGTGAGGTCGTCCCAGCTTCTCACCCAAAGAGGTCTCCCCTCTTCCTTAGGTTAGGTATGCCCCTTTGGGGGGGAGGCCGTCCCACCTTCTTCCCCAAAGAGGTCTCCCCCTTGCAACAAATGGGGGTGGAGGTGCCGTGCAACAAATGGGGTGGGGTGGCACTCTTGCAACATTTGCAATTGCATTGCACTCATACATTTTGCGCCCATACTACTGAGGATGACCAAGAGTCAGAGAGTTATGCAAGATCGTCAGTAGAGCGTCCCTTGTGGAACCCATACTGACGATCTGAAAGAAGAATGTGAGAAGAGAGGTGTTTACCGTTTAACAAGCTCCCTATTAACGATAAATTAAAAACTTTAGAAAGGCAAGAAATCAAAGCAATTGGATGATAGTTGGAGGGTTGAGAGCAGTCACCCTTCTTTGTGACAGGTTGAATGAAAGCGAACTTCCAGCAAGAAGAAAAAGTACCAGATGAGAGACAAAGACGAAAGAGTTTGCCTAGGCAGGGTGTCAGCACAGAAGCACAGTTCTTAAGAACAACAGGAGGAACACCATCAGGACCGTACGCTTTCCAAAAACTGAGCTCAGATAGGGCAGAAAGAACATCTTTAGAAGAGATTCTAATTTCAAACATAATAAAGTCAGAGGAAGGAGGAGATGGAGGACAACACCGGAATCGTCTATGATTGAGTTGGAAGCGAAAATTTGAGAGAAGAGTTCAGCTTTGTCAGGAGAACAGACGACAACTGAGCCGTCGGAATGGAAAAGAGGAAAGAAAGAAGAGGAAGTAAAATTGTTGAAGAGGTTCTTAGCAAGCTGCCAGAAAAAGCGAGAAGAGTCAGAATTGAATTGGTTTTCACATTTTTGTCGGATGAAGAAATTTTCGGCGAGTCGAAGAACAGATTTTGCACGATTTCGGGCAGAAATATCATATAAGCTGAATGAGAGTCAGGAGTTGAATGGCGACGGTACCTTCTGAAACACTCCTCTCTGTTGCGGATAGCATTAGAACAAGTAAAGTTAAACCAAGGTTTTTTTTCATTAGTGTTAAGAATAGAATATGGAATGTACGCCTGCATGCCCGACCACGGAAGCAGTACTCATTCCATGTAAAAATCAAGAAGTACTGCCTAAGGGCCTCCCAATCAGCTTGGAGCGATAGGACAGGAAACAGATATAAAATTGTAGTCAGAGGAGCCCAGCGTAGGAAAACGTTTGACAGAGTAAGAAGAGGGATGAGAGGTAAGAAATAAATCCAGAATGTTCGGCCCATCTCCAAGGCGAACGGGGATACGAGTAGAGTGCTGTACAATCTGTTCTAGGTCATTTAGGATAGAAAAGTTGTATGCTAGTTCACCAGGCATGTTAGTGAAATGGGAGGAAAGCCAAAGGTGGTGGTGGTGTACATTGAAATCTCCTAAAATGGAGATTTCAGCAAAGGGAGAGCGGGATAGAATGTATTCCACGTTGGAAGTGAGGTGGTTAAAGAATTTCGGATGGTCAGTAGAATAATAATCAGGAGAAAGATAAACAGCGCAGATGTATTTAGTTTGAGATTGGCATGTAAGCCGTAGCCAGAGGGTATAGAATTCGGAAGATTCGAGTTCGGGAATATGAGAACAAGTTAGGTCATTGCGTACATATACGCCACATCCACCTTTCGGGTGAAATTGAGTATAGAGAAAGTAAGCGGATACAGAAAAGGGGTTGCTGTCAGTCGTCCCAGACACCTGAGTTTCAGTGAGGAAAAGAAGATGAGGTTTAGAGGAGGAGAGGTGGTGTTCAACAGATTGAAAATTTGAGAAAAGGCAACGAATTTTGCAGAAATTAATGAAAAGTGAATCAGGCAGAGGCCCAGAACATCTCGAATGGGCGGTAGCAGATCCAGCCCCGCTGCCCTGGTCTGCGTTCCCGGGGAAGCCAGCGGGGAAGCCAGAAGTGGGAACATTTATGGTCCCCTCCCCGGGGGACTCGGAGGCTCTTATAGTTGATGCCACTTTTTAAAAAAAATTTTGAAGAGATTATGTAGTGTGTAAGCTGCATGTATATGTAGTGGGGAAAAGGGAGAGAAGTGCTCACAGGGTAGATGAGACACGGCAAAAGATCAGCTAAGGAGGCCAGTGACAGGAGAAACGGGAGTTCCAGCACTTCCTATCTTCTGTCTAACGTCTCCCCCTGGTCGACTGGAGTCTTCAATCTCCTCCTTATATATATATATATATATATAAATATATATATATATATATATATAATATATATATATATATATATAATATATATATATATATAAATTGTTATTATAGATATACATGGCACATTATTATGAATGATAGTAGTATCGTTTTGATAGATTGTGTATAAGGTAATAACTAACAGTATAGAGAATAAATATTCAGTGTTTCAATTATCAAACACAAAGACAGTTCGTATCCAATTGTGAAACGTTTGTGATCTTCAAAGCTGAAATCAAGTCACGTGAACATCTATCAACAAAAACTTTAAAATGCTGAAATTTAAAATACAAATTGGTAACTTTACTTACGCTTGCGCGAGCAGCGCCCCTCCGTGATTAAAGGGAATCGCCTGCTGGTTGTTGGCACTGGCAGTAGCACTGTTGAAGGGAACTGTCTTCTGAGAGGACTGCGTGTCGGAGCATTCGCTCCAGTCTTCATCTGAGGAAGTTGAGCAAGAAAAATTCCTTCTCAGATTTGACATTAAACAGTTAATGGTTTATTCATAATTTACTCAAGAAATGTTTACTACATGTTCTAACTATATATATATATATATATATATATATATATATATATATATATATATATATATATATATATATATATACAGTAATACAAAATAATCTCTACCGGATTTGAAGCCAGAACCTCTGGGTAGGACTCTCGGTAATTAACCACTGAATTGAGACATGATTAAACGTTATAATATTCATTGTAATATTCGACCTGTTTATAATATTCGGCCTGTTTCATCGCCGAGGGAACACAACACTTTTGACTCCATAAATGTTTTGCGTGCCAGTTCCCTTGGCACTCGAGACAACAGCAGTAGCTTAATTTCAGCGGTTGACGACCGTGAACTGTATTCAGAGGTCCTAGGTTTGAATCTTGGCGGAGGTTATTTCGCATTATAGAAAATCACACGCATATAGGCACGATTTTTCCATATATATATATATATATATATATATATATATATGCGCGTCGGTGGTGTAGTGGTTAGCGTCGCTGACTACGAATCCATCGGCCCCGGGTTCGAGACACAGTGACTGCAGCCGGCGCGCAGCAAAACCCAGCTGTTCATCCTTCCACACAATAAAGAAAGTAGTTGGTAGATAAATGGGTACCCTGGGTGGCCTAGTGGTTAAGTCGCTGGGCTGCTATTGGGGCGTGGTTCGGATTCCAGGTTAAACTGTAGGTCTAAGGTGGAGTGAAAAGCTTGACCTTCGTCAGAAGAAACAATTCGGGCGGAAGCTAACCAAAGGTGTGTATGTATATATATATATACAGCGTGTCCCAAAGAAATGTATACCCACTTTGTTCGATAATACCAGCTATGAGGATAATAAATATATTACTGTTTATATGTTTTTTAATAAAGAATTTTCTCCTGAATCTAAATATGTAATTATTTTTATTAAAAATTGAAGAACAAAAAGTTACAGATGTTTAAATTAGAATTATTATTTTCGAGACTTCATGTGCGATATTTTCTAATATTTTTTTTATGGCCTGGCCTGCCTTTTAACCGACTGTTTTGAGATACTTATGTTTAGTGCCTAGCTTAGCCTAGCCATTTCGTTGAGTTCTAATTAGGCAAGACTACAGTTTTGCTCTAACCTTATCTAACATCTTATAACTCTGCGACGTTTGTTCTTTTCTAACGACAATTTGAACATCTTAGATAAAGTGTCATTTAACCATGGAATTTGTAAATTTTTTGAATTAACTAATAATTACAACATTTATGCTTCAATATCAACACTAAACATAAGTATCTCAAAACAGTCGGTTAAAATATTAGAAAATATCGCACATGAAGTCTCGAAAATAATAATTATAATTTAAACATCTGTAACTTTTTTGTTTTTCAATTTTTAATAAAACTAATTACATATTTAGCTTCAGGAGAAAATTCTTTATTAAAAAACATATAAAAAGTAATATATTTATTATCCTCATAGCTGGTATTATCGAACAAAGTGGGTATACATTTCTTTGGGACACGCTGTGTATATATATATATATATATATATATATATATATATATATATATATATATATATATATATATATATATATATATATTATATATATATATATATATATATATATATACACAGCGTGTCCCAAAGAAATGTATACCCACTTTGTTCGATAATACCAGCTATGAGGATAATAAATATATTACTTTTTATATGTTTTTTAATAAAGAATTTTCTCCTGAAGCTAAATATGTAATTAGTTTTATTAAAAATTGAAAAACAAAAAAGTTACAGATGTTTAAATTATAATTATTATTTTCGAGACTTCATGTGCGATATTTTCTAATATTTTAACCGACTGTTTTGAGATACTTATGTTTAGTGTTGATATTGAAGCATAAATGTTGTAATTATTAGTGTCCGAGAATTATCTGTACAATTTTTGGCTGTTATTAAAAGTCAACCATGAAGTGTAGAAATTCCAGTGTTGTCCCATTTTACAGAGAATCTCATTAAGTTTTTTCTGATACCAAGTTTTGACAAGTTTTTTAGAAATTCCAGTGTGTCCGAAAATTATCTGTACAATTTCATCTTTTAATCAAATTCTTGATAACACGTAAAATTCTTAAACATGATTATTTAGAATCTGTATTTTCAAAAGTTTCTTTTATTAAAGTAACGTTGTTACAAACATTCGATATGTGCACCATCAGTGATTCGCAAAACATCCAATCGATAATCCAAATGTTGCCATGTACGCTGCAGCATATCCACATCAATTCGCTCAATAGCAGCTGTGATTCTTGCTTTTAAATCATCAATGTCTGTCACCCGCGTATTGTACACAAGATCTTTGACGAATCCCCAAAGAAAGAAATCACAGGGTGTGATGTCGGGAGATCTAGCCGGCCAATGAATTGCACCTCCACGGCCAATCCACCTGTTTGGGAATGTCTCATTCAGGGACTTACGGACGATCAAAGCCCAATGTGGCGGTGCGCCATCTTGCTGAAAAATGATGCGTGGATGCAGTGCTTCCAATTGCGGATAGACAAAGTGTTGCAACATGTCCAGGTAGGTATTGGAGGTCACTGTTGATTCACCGAAGTAAAATGGTCCAATCACGCGATCATGTAACAGGCCACACCACACATTAACTTTAGGACTGTTTCTGATGTGCTCTTCTATGCAATGTGGATTTTGTGACCCCCATATGCGCACATTTTGTTTGTTTACCTTGCCTGAAACATGAAAAGTTGCCTCGTCCGAAAACATGATTCTTGCCAAGAACGCATTGTCCTGGTCGACTCTGTTAAGCAGAGTCATTGCAAATTCCTTACGGGAGACCTTATCTTCTTGCGTAATCTGTTGCAAGATTTGCAACTTGTAAGGATGCAACTTCAAACGTTTACGCGAGACATCATGCACTGTCGAACGAGGTATCTGTAACTCTCGTGATGCAATTCTTGTCGACTTGCGTGGACTGCGAACAAAAGCCTCTCGAATGCGCTCGACATTTTCAAAAGACGTTCGAGGCCACCCTGCTCCTTTCTTTATGCTCTACACTTCCAGTTTCCTTAAACCTTTTATACCAAGCTCGTATGGTTACTCTTGATGGAGGGTTTCTGTTGTAATTAGTTCTAAACCTTCGTTGAACTTGTGTATCTGATTTTGTTTCGATAAACCATTCAACCACTGTGCTTTCTCCTGTGGATTCATTAAGGATGAGGGGTGTGTATGAATATCTGAAAAAGAAAAAACTTGTCAAAACTTGTTATCAAAAAAAACTTAATGAGTTTCTCTGTAAAATGGGACAACACTGGAATTTCTACACTTCATGGTTGACTTTTAATAACAGCCAAAAATTGTACAGATAATTGTCGGACACCCTGTATATATATATATATATATATATATATATATATATATATATATATATATATATATGTGTGTGTGTGTGTGTGTGTGTGTATGTGTGTGTGTGTGTGTGGTGTGTGTATATTTATAATAATAATGAAATCACTATCATTTAATAAATATGATATTAATGACGTGAAGAAACAAAAATATTTCCCAGCATTCAGATGCATCCTCTGATATGTTTTCTAATCCGAGATCAAATGTGAGCCTTATGACCCACAACATTAAAAATGGCACCGATAATGCAAGCCTTTGAATATTTATGGATTCATGCATGACACTGCGTCACAGATTCTCTCTTGCGTGAAACTCTTCTACATTTTGTGTATAAACAACTCTCTCTCTCTCTCTCTCTCTCTCTCTCTCTCTCTCTCTCTCTCTCCTCTCTCTCTCTCTCTCTCTCTCTCTCTCTCTCTCTCTCTCTCTCTCTCTCTCTCTCCATATATATACAGTGTGTGTATATATATATGCCATGAGTACTAGTGACGGTGACACTTGCCAGTTTCGTGCTCCTTTTTCCTATCAAAATTAACAGTGTTTAAAGTCAGTGATCCATTGTGTTACTGCTCCAACAAAATTGTAAACGTGCCAAGATTACGCGGTTACAATTTCATCAGATAATGTACAATATTTAACTAATAATATTACATAAAATATATCTTAAAATTTCTCTCGTGACACCCGGTACTACCTTCATAGTCCTATGAGGTGACCTTGAAATAACAGATATACCAACGACCGAACGAGTGAATTTTAACTGCATAAATTGCTTTCAAAATATCCTCCAAAGGTCTTGTAAACGCCCTAAAATCTGAAATGAAGGACCTAGCAAATAAGTAATACCCTCTTTGACCTTGAGGCAGTAATAAAAGTTGTACTGTGCAACATAATAACAAGTTGTTAAAGAGGGACAATGCAAAACTGAAATATAGAAATATAGAGCTCAAAAAGAGCATTCAGTACGCACACGATTAGATAAAGGACCTTAAATTTAGTCTAAATTCAGTTACTAAAAACAATTGTAGTACGGGGGCGATAAAAACCGAGCACGATTCAATTAGGAACAAATTAAACAGCTTAAATGATAATTCACGTACCAATAACTTAATCATAATAAGAATTGTAGCCCAAGAATGTAGCCCAGTAAAGCCTAAAGCTTAAGGGTCAAATTAAATAAAATAAATAGTCGAGTTTCAAAATTATTCATGTCATTGTAAATTGTAAAAGGAATGTATTTATGTTATTATTAATAAAGGTTATTCAATAAAAGTTTGTTCAATTATTCAATAGCTGAAATGAATAGAGAAACGAACGGTTAAACTAAGCAAAAGGTGGAGGACATAATAAAATCAAGATCAAAAGTGCCTTCAGATTAAAGAAACAAACTCCACCAGAAAAAGCAAATTCTAGGGTTAAAGACACGACTGACTCTAAGATGTTCATATCAGCTATAAAAGTAATATGTGAGGCTGAAACTCACAGCTTTCTTCTGTTTTTAAGTATTAAATCCTTGAGAGGATAAAAAGTCTTCGTTAATGAGACATATGTGAAGAAACTCGTAAAATACGTAAAGAATAGCTCCCTAAACTCATAGAAGCGAGAAAGCTCGGGAAAGTTGCCTACTTCCCTGGAGGGAAGTTAATTATTAAAGAAAAAGAAACTCCTTCATTGCAGAATAGCTCGATCAAGGGAGTTCACCTTGTTAGTGAAAGAACATTCGAGGCTATGAAAACTATGAAAAACCAGCCGAAAGCACGCAGGAGTCTTGCGAATAACTCCGCACGCAATCTCTTCATTCGACTTTCCAATTCTCGACTCAACTAGGCGGTAACTCCTTATTCTTGTATTCTGTTCTGTATTCAGTGAAATTGTTTTTGCGAAGTACTGATAAAATGGTTTTCAACGATAAAGACTTTCATAATATATTTCCCGATATATATTATTAACAAAAAATTCTGTATCCACTACAGAGTATTTTGAACAGGAATCCTGAACAGGAATCTGGAATGGCCGAGTTTAATGCCTTTGTATTACAAAAAGATTAATGTAAAAATCTTTCGGTGCCAAATCTAAATATTCGGAGCTTACCTAGGAGCTGTAACTACTTATTGGCCCTTTTGAAAATTCCTATGGTAAAATTTAGTGTTATAATTCTCACTGAAACCTGATAAATGTAATGGTCAGCTTGTCGGGGGGGGGGGGGGGCAACGAGTATGTACATAAAAACTTACGTCTCCAACGAAATATTTTCTGTGTGATAGTGATATTAAACACGTGGTTGTTAATATAAAGGACAAAAGTAATGTGTATTCTGTTCCTGCGATATATAGATCACCTAATAGTACTTTCAATAGCTTTTTAATTCACTTAGATAACATGTTGTGCAACTTTTATAAATCGAATGCCATAGTTACGGGTGACTTCAACATCAATTTGCAATCTGAAACAATCATAAATTTTTAAACTTAATGAATTCTTTTTAGCTTAGTCATACTATTACCAAACCCACTCGAGTCTGCAACTATGGTAATCCAATAACGGAATATACCATTGATAATATATTTGTAAATAGCGATGTCCTCTTAAATTCTGGAATTATAACCACAAACATCAGTGATAATTATCCTACTTACACTATATACGATAACACTTTTCAGGTTGCAGATAAAGCAACTATTCATTACAGAATATTTAATAATATCAGAAGTTAACAAAAGAAAATTTACTGGGTTTGTAGAAAATACTCGATTTGACTGTGACGAACCCACAAATGATCCAGGTCATATGTTTCAGTTCTTTTATGACAGCTTATTCCATATTTTTAATATTTGCTTTCCTTTAAGGAGGAAAACAGTTTCGCCCAAAAGTGTTGCAAATCCATGAAACATTCCATGAATTATCACTTCAATAAAGAACAGAGATAAATTATTCAACTTGCAATTACAAAGCAAACTTCTTAAAGTACAATATACTCAATATAGAAACAAATTAGCTAAAATAATCAAAATCGCAAAATATACTTATTATAACGATCAATTTTTCAAACATAAAGGAGACATGAAAAACATTTGGACAATCATAAACAGTCTTCTCGGAAACCAAATTAAGAAAAAATCAGCAGAGAAACTAAATGTTCGTAATAAAGAAATTACTGATGGTATTTCCATTGCAGACTTTTTATAACCATTTTACTTCAATAGCTGATAACGCTGTTCAACAAAGATTTTCTCCTTTTGATAAGTGTTGGTGATTCTTATGTTGTTTGCCGCGCTGATTACGAAAGTGAAAACAGATTTTTTCTATCATCCACAGTGTTTGAGGGATTTTCAATTTAAAAACCTTTGAGATCGAGATAGCATTCCTCAGTTTGCATCATAATACGAGATTTATTGTTAGTCATTTATTTGTATAAAATCTTTATATTATGTATATTATTATTTAAATATACTGTATATATACATCATAACATTTCATATTTATATATATATATATATATATATATATATATATATATATATATATATATAATATATAATATATATATATATATATATATATATATATACTGTATATATACACATCATAACATTTTATATATATATATATATATATATATATATATATATATATATATATATATATATATATATATATATGTTGTTGTTGTTGGTTAGCCGATCAGCCCACCCTGATCGAGCAAGCCGGCGGCACGCAGGTAACCGATCGCCCTCTCCGGAGTGGACCAGAGGTTCAGCGCACTAGTGATGTTGTGTTGTTCTATGTTGTGCTAGAGCGGTACAGTCTGTCATAATGTGTTCAATTGTTTATGGTGTGCCCTGGCACAGGTGGCAGGTGTCGTCTGTGGAGTTGTCTAGTCTGTGTTTATATGTCTGTAAATTGGGGTGATGTCCACATCGGAATCGTGCTAGAAGTTAACTCGATCCGATCTGCTCAGGCTGGTCTCTGACTTGTTAATGGGTGGCGGCTTCGCACCTAGGACCGCATTCGGACCGAGTCGTGTCAGTGCTTTGTGAGTTAGGTGTGTGTGTATGTTTTCTGTACTGTGTGATGTCTGGGGCGGTATGGAATGGAGTATTTGGTTATAATGTCTCTCTGGTGTTACCTTAATGGTGCGAGGTGTCGGTGCATGACTGTACATGTAGTGGCAAAGGTGTTGTGGGTTAGTTGTCGCTGCTGCCATGAATTGTGTTTCCCTCATGTCTAAATGTTCCCTAACTTTCAGTATTTTTGTCCATAACTTAGCGAATATATTGTTTGTATATGAGTGATGTTGTTTCCTGCTGGTGTCCAAAGTTTGTGCCTGTTAATACCCTAAGCGTGTTAAGTCTTGACGTACATTTGTTTTTAATGTCCTGAATGTGGTTTGCAAAAGATAAGGATGTGTTGTATGTGACCCCAAGTATTTTGGTCCTGTGAGTGTGTGGAATGTTGGTGTTGTTTAGTGTAAGCTGTGGAGTTATCTGGTGGAGTTATCTTGCTTGTAAGCAAGGTGATGGTTGATTTTGTGGGCGCTACTTTGAATCTATTGTGTGTGAGCCAGTCTTGTATACTGTTTATGTATGTTTGTAGGTTATTTGTAGCGGTGTCGATGTTGTTGTGGGTGGATGTTAGAGTGATGTCATCTGCATATGATGATAAGCAAGCTTGTTATCTATGGGTGTTGGAATGTCATGCATGTATAAGTGAAGAGTGTTGGTGAGAGAACAGAGCCTTGAGGGACCCCGTTCGGAAAAAGCTTGTTTTGGATGACTGCCATTAAATGTGACATGTGAGTATCTTCCTGAAAGAGAGTTGCTCAGCCACCTTTTGGTGTATTGTGCATGTTTGTGTTGAGTATTTTGTTTATGAGAAGGAAGCGTGGGATAGCATCAAATGCTTTACTAATGTCTATTGTTGCTAATAGTGTACGTTGAGCTGGTCGTCTGGAGTTGATGCCATCCATGATGTGCTGCGTGAGGTTAGTGAGTAATGTCGTGGTTGAGTGGTGAGGTCTGAATCCATGTTGAGTAGGCGATAGTGGTATGTGTGGGTTGGTGATTTGTAAGGTTAGTCTTTCTGTTACTTTGGAAGGTGTGCATAGTAAAGTAATGGGTCTATAGGAAGCTGGTTATGTTGGATTTTTGTTTGGTTTGAGTAGTGTAATAATTTTACCTTGTTTCCATGTCAGGAATAATACAGTGTTGGTATGAATATGTGCTGATATTTGTGAGAGCTAGTATTCCCTGTGGGCCCAAGTGTTTAAGGTGTATGTTAGATCTGTTGTCTGGTCCAGTAGCCTTCGAATTCTTAATGTTTTTTTATGATCTTGGTGGTCTGGTCTGTATTGAAGGGTGTAATGGTCATGTCGAGTCTGTAGGTTTTCTTTTGTCTGGCTGTTTGTCTATCTGCGTGTTTCTGGCTGTTGTCTCTGTTTAAGTGACATATCTTTGCGCAGTGATTAACTAGAATGTTAGCTTGTTGTGTATATATTGAGATATTATTTTGGCTGCGACAGATAGCCGCGTGTGAGGTGTGAATGCCGCTGTTAGAGTGGGTAATGCTGTTTATAGTCTTGTATAGCCTGGATGTATCTGTGGAGTGGTTTAGTGTTGGATGAATTCCCTAAATGTTTCTGTTTGCTTTTCTTTGAGTTTTTGTTTATTTCTGTGTTGAGCTGTTGTATCTGCTGTTTTATGGCTTCTGTGTGTGGTGTTTGTGTGTTATGTTTGAGGTTGTTACGTTGCCTTATGAGGTGGGCTATTTCTCTAGTGTAATTTGGGTTGTATTCCCTAATGTTAGCCTTGGGCAGTGGTGGGCACAGCTAACCGAAAAGTTAGCTTCGATAACCGCTGAACCGCTAACTCAAAACTTAACTTCGATAACGCTAAACCGATAAACCGCTAAAAAAAATTAGCGGAAGCTAACGATAACCGCTAACCGCTAACTTTTATTATATGAATTTAGCTTCGGTTTGGTTTTTTGGCTCTAAAACCCTTAAAGAGAGCTGAAATTTTAATATGTTGCAGCTTAGACATAGAGCTTTCCAAAAAGGTATAGCATGCCAAGATCAGATGATGATCAAGGTGTACATAAATAATTAAATGAACAAATGAAATTAAACATTAGTTTACATTCAACATACAGTTTATTTACAGTACAAAAAGTATTAAACGAATCAAAAATATTAAGAAATAAAAATACACATAAAAAATAACTTTAATAATCTAATAATGCATTCACTCTGGCTTGGCCTCCTGCTCCTTCTCCATCGCCTCGACGTGATGCTGGTTGCCCTTCATGAACATCAGCCTCTCAAAGTTGGCATCTGACAGGGTGGCTCTCTTGGCGCGCAAGATGTCCTTGCCTATGGAGAACAGGCGCTCAACTGCAGCATTGGATGGGATGGCTGTGTTGTACTTGATGAACAGGTCGATCAACACTTGCTCACCAAGAAGGCGACGTCAGTCAGGACCTCCTTCGAGCCGGCCTCCAGCCAGGTCTTCACCAAGATCTGTGCCTTGGACTTCAGTGACCTGTGGCTCCTGCTCACCTGGGCTGAGTGATGCTGCTGAAGAAGTCATCTTCCTCATCCTCATTGCTGGTGGTGCAGCTGGTGCTGCTGCCCTCCTCAATGGTCTCCCTCAGGGCTGTCTCCACGCCGGTCACCATGGCTTTCTTTACCCTGCTGAGCTGGCTGTGATTATGCTTCTCCAGGCGGAACCAAAACGTCTTCACTTTCCATTGCAAAAACTTGTAGACTCAGTAAACTGACGAAAATATGCTTATGATAACGTACGCTGTCGCTGACACTGTAAGACTGTAACGTCGTAAGTGAACTGAACTGCAGAATTACACAACGCTGCTCAGCTGCTGCTGCGTCGACCAATCACGTCTTGTGTTTACACGTAGTCAGCCAATAGCGTGCAAGACTGACTGTTGCAGACACGCTCAGAACAGACTGGAACAAACATGTATGATTTTAGGGTTAGCGGAACTAAATTTAGCTGAAGCTAATTGGTCCGCTAACGGTTCTCAAAGTTAGCGGAAACGCTAATCCGCTAACGGAAAAGTTAGCTTCGCTAATTAGCGGTTAGCGGATTAGCGGAACCGTGCCCACCACTGGCCTTGGGTATGTATTTGTTTGCATTATTGATGATCTGATTAAATGTCTTGAGTGTTGTATTGATGTTTATGATGGGTGTGCTGTTTAATGTGGTGAATTGTTCCTCAGTCTGTATTTTGAACTGTTCCCAATCAGCTTTCTTGTAATTTCTGTAAGTGTGCCTAAGGCTGTTGGGGCAGAGTGTAGAACGTGTTGTCATGATGATGGGCAGGTGGTCTGATGACAGTTGTTTTTCTATTCTCCAGTGTGTGTGTTGCTCGTGAGGGGAAACAGACCGTTATGTCTGGGGAGAAGTTTGAGTATCCTGCTTGATGTGGTATGTGTGTATGTTCTTCTGTGTTGTTAAGAATGAAGAGGCTGTTTAGTTGTGTGGCTACGTTGGCGCCTCTGGTGTTGTTTTGGTTGTGCAGGTACCACCTAGTGTCTTTAGCGTTGAAGTCTCCTCCTAAGATGACATTAGTGAGAGAAGCCAGATTGTGTAACTGTGGATTGTAATTGGCTGGCACCTGAGGTGAACTATCTGGTGGGATGTATCATAAATGTTGATGAGTGTGGTGTTGTGTTTTGCGCGTGTTTTAATGTTAACTGCCTGTATTTCTATCGTGCTATCTGCTTGATTTGTTTGTAATGTTTTGGGTGGCATCAGTGTAGCTAATGCTTTTACGTATGTAAGTGATGAGTCCACCCCCGTGACCTCCAGTACGATCTTGACGGATCGCCGTGAAGTCAGGGATGGTGGGTGTTTTGTGTGTGTGTTTTAGTTTTGTTTCTTGTATAAATGTTATGTGAATGTTTTGTTTGTGTACGAATTCCCTAAGCTGAATGATTTTGTTTGTGAAGCCATCTACGTTGCACTGTAATATGTTAATATTATACTTCTGTATGTGTCTCATGGTCCTATTGTGTCTATCTTTGTGTATGGTGACATGTGTAAGTTGTAGTGGGGCCTGGATTAGTCTTAATGTCACCGGAGAGTAAGAGTAGTCCGGGGAGCACGTCCGGCATGCAATTGCTCCTCATAAATGAAAAAATAGCACGCTGATAAAGGTCCGGCTCGGGGAGCCAATCGGCACTCTCACCGTGCATAATAGTGTAGAATAAATTAATTTTAATTAGGAAAGACAAAAGTTATCCCTATAATAAAAATAAAATGTCATTTATTTTAATTTTATTTAATATTTTTTTATTTAATTTCATATAATACAAATATTAATTCAGAATTTGAATAGTAAATAGACTGTTATTAGCCTGAGTTTTGTTTTTCGTAACAACTGTATTTAAACTAGAAAAGAAGTGATATCCGTGTGGTTATATAGAATAATGCTAAGTAAAATAACCATTGGAATATAAAAAACTTTACTGTCGTGTATAGTGTGTTTTTAGCCGTTTCGTACGTAAGGTAAGAAGTTTCTACCTAAAGTTTTTCTCTCTGTTGTATGAGAAACGCCGCTCCCCCAACACGAATGCAGCTAGAAGTGACGTGACTTAAACTAACGAGGCCGCGAAACCGGACACGGCGGAACGCTGTGTAAAAAGTGCCATGAAATTTTTTCCTACTCAAATCAACCTTAGATTAACCTATCCCCGATCTGTAGAATATTTGTTTGTTTGTTTGTTTTTTAAAATTTCTCTCATGAAAGACCGTAAAGTCTTCTAAAGGAACCCCAGTAGGAAATTCTCAAATTGATCCATTCTGCTTGGGGGTTTTTCCCCCAAGGCGGAGGGGGCCCCTTGCGGGGCTCCCTCAAGGGACAAACCCACAAACAAATGCCCTTCATGAAACACGGTGAGGCACAGGGTGAGGAACTTAAGGAAGGGGGCCCCTCATAACGGAGGCGAAGACCTCCAGGGGCAAGTTTCAAAGCACCCCAATTTTGTCGGACCAAATGCGGTCACACTACTCCATCCCAGACCGTTTCCCTATTCCAAACATGCAGGAAACAATTCTGAACGTAGGGAGAGCTAACTTATTTTCATCCCTCAATCAAGCATCCGGTTATTGGCAAATGGAGGTCGGTCCCGAATCTCGGGCATTGACTGCTTTTTCCATTCATCGAGGCCACTACGAATTCCAGGTTTTACCTTTTGGAGTCCGAAATGGGCCTGCTAATTTCTCTAGGTTGATGAATGTAGTCCTTTCCGACGTATTAGGTGTCGAAGCTCTGGCCTATCTTGACGATATTATCGTTTATAGTTCAGATATGAAAACACACTTTCAACGTCTTCAGAATGTGCTATCACGTTTGAGAAATGCACACCTTAAACTGAAACTTGCAAAGTGCAACTTTTTACAGGAATCCCTGGTATACTTAGGATTTCTACTATCATCCACTGAAATTAAACCTGATCCAGTCAAACATGAAGTACTGGAAAGGTCCCCTGTACCTAAAACCATCGACGACGCTTGTGCATTTCTTGGCTTTGTTGGATTCTATTGAAATTTTATCCGCCAATTTTCGAACATTGCTAAACCTATTACCAATTTCTTCCAAAAAAATGCTAAATTTATTTGGGAATCTGATCACCAACATGCTTTTGAAACTTTAGTCAGTAAACTGATTTGTCATCCCATCCTCCAATATCCCGATTACACCAAACCCTTTGTCATAACCACAGATGCTTCCTCCTATGGACTAGAAGCCGTCCTATTACAGGATGTAAATGGTTTGGAATTACCCATTGCTTATGCCAGTCAGCTTCTCTCTGGATCTCAACGGAATTATTCCACTACGGACCGAGAGGCCCTAGCGGTATAGTGGGGTTTGAAAAAATTCCGAAATCTCGTCTATGGCTACTAGGCCTGTGCGATTAATCGAAAATGCCGATTCGGGTCAATTCAGTAAAAGAATCGGAACCCGACCCGACTTAGAGCTAAAAAAATTTGATTCTTCGATTCGCTAACTGTAACTTGTCGAGACGATAAACTGGCACTACCCCAAAACCATGGAATGTCGAATCCGTGGAATAACAATTGAAAAAATAAATAAATAAATAAATATATATATATATATATATATATATATAATAACGTTATAAAATAGTTAGATATTTGAGAGATTACGCTTTTCTAAAGATCTGAGTGCGCTCAATGCGCATGGTCAGCTTTTGATTTTGTGATGTCACAGAATCACGTGCGCGCGCCTTGCGGTGTGCCAAATTTGGACCGGTTCTTTGGGTTCAGTTGTCTATTACGCTTTTCAGTATGTTGTTGGTTGTTGCTGGTGCATGTATGTTGTTCTGTTGGTGCTGATGTATGTAAATTGTGAAGTATAGGTGAGTGTAGTGCACAGTCGCAGTAGCATACATAATAGTAGCAAAGCAACTCTTGCTATCAAGTTTATACAATGATAGGCCGGCCCATTAATCAATTAATAATCAGTAAGCACTAAGCACACATCATGAGTGAATTTTCGCGCAGTCGGAGTAGCAGCCTCGTTTGGGGTTACTTCGAGAAAGATGGAGAGAAATGCACTTGTAAACAGTGTAAGGTAGAAATTACCTACAGACAAGGAAATACCTCAACAACCATTGCACATTTACAGGGAAAGCATCCGCAGAAGTATGCTAAATTTATGGAGTTAAAAAAGTCAAATGCAGCAGCACACAACGAAGGAAAATCTAAGCATTTTTCGAAGGCTGAAGGTCAGGCAAAACTGACTTGCTTCTTCGATTCTAAGTCTACCCCATACATCCCAAATCATCCTAGGCAGATTAAATTAACTCAGAAAGTATCTCAAATGATGTCTAAAGATCTTCAACCTTTCTCTATTGTGGAAAATGAAGTATTTCGGGAACTTTTACATGAAATGGACCCAAAATACAGGATGCCAAGCAGAACCACTTTTTCTAGAAATATAATTCCCAATTGTTTGACGAAACATTTGCCGAAGTAAAGAAGGCCATCAGCAATAAAGATATTTTATGAATAAGTTTTACAAGCGACATTTGGACCTCCAGAAACAATGACCCATTTATTGACCTAACCTGCCATTTTATCGATGCTGAGTTCAGGTACCATGACTATTTACTAGACACTTTGTATTTTCCAGAAGCCCATACCTCAGAAAATATTATCATGAAGGTAGATGATATTCTTGATAACTATGATAACTAAAAATAAATTATAAAGGATACAACTAGCATATCTGTGGTGATCTCAAAGTCATTTGGCTGCTTCTTGGTTTACAGCTTGGATATATAAAATATTGCTGTTTTCTTCGTGAATGGGACAGCAGAGCAAAGAATTCTCATTATACTGTTAAAAACTGGCCACCTCGTCAATCTTTCAGTCCTGGACAAAAAAAAATGTTGCATGCCATAAATTGGTGGATCCTGAAAAAGTT
Organism: Bathynomus jamesi; assembly: GCA_023014485.1. Classification (NCBI taxonomy): domain Eukaryota; kingdom Metazoa; phylum Arthropoda; class Malacostraca; order Isopoda; family Cirolanidae; genus Bathynomus; species Bathynomus jamesi. Next base: position 147,488 of record JAJOZX010000007.1, on the reverse strand, counting down.
TACTTGCCACCTTTACACATCAAACTAGAATTGATAAAAAATTTTGTTAAGGCAATGGACAGAGCAGATAATGGATTCCAGTACTTGAAACAAAAATTTCATCCTATTAGTGATTCCAAAATAAAAGGGAATTTTCGTTGGTCCACAAACAAATGAGTTAAAAAAGATGGTGCCTTTGATGAAGTCCTGAATGAATATGAAAAAACAGCTTGGAATGCTTTCAAAGCAGTGACCCCGAATTTCTTAGGCAACAAAAAATCGTCTCACTATGCAGAAATAGTTGATGAACTTCTACTAACTTACAGATCATCGGGATGTAATATGAGTTTAAAAATTAAATTTTTGTATTCGCACTTGAATTTTTTCCCTCCAAACCTGGGAGATGTCAGCGATGAACATGAAGAACGGTTTCATCAGAACATTTTTGCGATGGAGAAACGATACCAGGGCAAGTGGAGTCAAAACATGCTGGCTGATTATTGCTGGACGCTAATAAGGGAAGCCTCAGATGTTACTTACATGAAAAAAATCAAGAAAAACATTTTAAGTAAGTAAAAAATCATTTTAATATTGTCCTTGTGTATAGATTATTCTATTATATTCGAATATAAAAAAGTGATTTTCTCAAAAATCTGGCGTGATAGCAAAATTTCGTGGTCATTTTCGTAATGAGTGTGAAAGCATCTATAGGAAGCACCAGATTTTATATGAGAAAAAAAGGAAAACTTCAAATTTGTTGAACAGTGAATCAAAGCCAAAAAAGTCGCGGGGCAGGTACTGAGAATCTTTAAAAGAAGGGACAAGAAAGTAATGATTCCCCTGCTGAAAACACTAATCATACCAAAACTTGAGTACTGCTTTGTCTTGACGTCCCCATATAAAAGGGAAAAATTTAATAAACTAGAAGGACTTCAAAGAAATTTCATAGCCAAGACTGATGGCTGCAAACAACTCAACTGCTGGGAAAGACTACGTAAATTAAATCTGTATTCGCTGGGAAGAAGAAGAGCGAGAGATACATCATAATTTATGATACATATGGAAAATGACCGGAAAACTGGTATCTAACCTCAAACTAAACCCAATTAACATCCAAACAACACTGGAAAATAGGAATGTGTAGTGTTTCCAAACTAAAGGCCCGACAAGGGACACCCTCAACACTGAAGGACAATAGCTTGGTTGTCAGGGGGCTAAGACGTTTAACTAGCTTCCAAAGGACCTCAGTAACGTCATAGGGGTCAAAACTGAAATCTTCACAAGAAGACTAGATGCCTGACTCAGGAGGGTACTAGATGAGCCGGGTGGGCCTGGTTATGTGCGATGGAGATCGCAAGAGAGCAATTCGCTCCTCCACCAAGCCAGGCCAAGAGGTGGAGGCCACAAGCCCCTGTCTCCTTAACACTCTGGACTACTTCTTACGCGTTTCGCGTCAAAACTATCCTCCCATTGGGTCACTTATGCGAAGCGCGTCAAGTTGATCTGTGCCTCGTCACAGCTGGCACACTACATGCGTCAAGACGACAATATTCACAGACATTTTGCATTTACTCTTGTCCAGATCAACTTGACGCGTTTCGCGTAAGAAGTGACCCAAGGGTAGGATAGAGTTTTGACGCGAAACGCGTAAGAAGTAGTCCAGAGTGTTAAACAATCTTTACTGAAAGGTAGGTATGGAAGAGCTGCTTCACTGACAGTTTTATTCTACCATAATTAAAGATTATATTAGTTTGACTTCTAAGTTTCTTTGGGAGAAGTACGCTGGTGACGTACGTAAGTTAGGAAGGAGAGGAAGTTTTTCTTATAACCCTACATCTTGTCCCTCTTTAATTCCTTTTATCCCTAAATTACCTTAAATTCTCCGCTCTCGTCAATTTATACTCGCTTTTATAGCCTTAGTAAAGGGTAAAGGAGTATGCATAAGTTGGGGAATCTAAACGGATATTCTGCTTTCATAAATACAGTATCATTTATCAAAATTCATAATTACATAACTAAGTTTTTTATCAGTATATTTGAGGCGTCGCGCGCGGCACAATGACAAATGTGCCAAAACAAAGTTTTGAGAAAAATGGCTTTAAAGTTTGTGAAAGACTCATATACATACACACACACACACATCACACACACACTCGTGTGTGGTGTGTGTGTGTGTATTATATATATAACGAAAAACCGGGTGGATGAGAGAGAGGACGAAATAACAAATAACAATATAATAACGAATAACAATATAAACAATATAATATGGAAGGAAGACATAGATGAAAGAAAAGAGATAAGTAAAAGTTGCGAGGCAGTAAAACTGTCCAACGAGCGAAATGATAAAAAGATAATAACTAAAAACGTAGGAAATAAACAGCCAAAGAAAAATAATGATAATACCAAAATTAAGAACTGAAAATAATAAGAAAACAAGAAGTAGAAGCGTAGAAAATACCGTATGTAAATACTACGCAAAAGGGAACTGCAGATATCGGGATGGGCAATGCATCTGTGCACATCCGACATTATGCAACACACATTACACAAGTGGATATTGCAAATTTGATAAGAAGTGCAAGTTCCACCATCTTACAGTCTGCAACACCTATGCAAGATATGGGAGTTGCAAATACGGAAAAAAATGTCGTTACCACCACCCTCAACGGGTGAACAGGAAAAACGAACATCAAAGAAGGGTACCACCTTTTTAGACGTAACCAACACAATTCAACTGCTAAATATTATCCAGCAAATACAAAGTCAGCTGACAAATCTAGGAATCCGAGAGCCAGACAGAAGGCACGCACAAAGACACTTAATGCGTTATCGGGACAACAGGACCGACAAAGATAAAAAGAGGCAAATTCTTGGAGGACCACAAGGCAACGAAACCGGCACCACCATTGGAAAACGAATCGGAACCACCAGTATGCAAAAACGATAGAGAAAAAATAAAAATAATCCTAACCAACATTCAGGGCCTTAAATCAAATCATTCCCCGGACAAAGTTTTTTACCTGAAAAGACTCGTGCAAGAAACCGGAGCAGACTTTGCATGCCTCACGGAAACTCATCTAAAGGACTGCCAGGCGAACTGTGAAACCTCTGAGTCCCGTGTTGACAAAAAAGAAATACAAATTGACAACTATAACATCCTCCAAGCCGACAGAACAGTGAGACGTAAAGGAGGATGTGCTATTTACACACGCGAAAGGCATATGGCAGAAATGACTATAAGTACCTCAAACAGCTACGCAGAATGTCTACAGTAGCAGCAAAAGTTGAAAAATTAAATATAGTACTAATTGTAATGGAATGCCACACTGATCAAAAACTGCAAGAATGCAAACGCTGAGCCCCTATATTGGATATAGAGACGATCACTAGACACGGGAGAAATACTGGGCATCCTGAAGAGCGCGAACATAGTCCCAATATTTAAAGGAGGAGATCGATCCGAGGCCAAAAACTATAGGCCAGAGTCGCTTACATCTCATCTCACTAAAATATTTGAAAGAATAGTTAGACAGAAAATCTGACTTTTTGGAAACTCAGAAAAAATTAAATGATAACCAACACGGTTTCGGTCAGGCAGATCATGCCTATCACAACTAATGGAACACTACACAAACATTATTGATGCACTTGAAAGTAATGAAAACTATGATGTAATATACACAGACTTTGACAAAGCGATCGACAAGTGTGACCATGGAATAATAATACATAAACTGAAATATATGGGAATAACAGGAAAAATAGGGAAATGGATATATAATTTTCTTAGTGAGCGGCGGCAAGTCGTTACAGTACAAGGAGTATCGTCATCAGAATCAGAGGTCCTCAGCTCAGTACCACAAGGAACAGTATTAGCTCCACTACTCTTCATAATCATGCTAACTGACATAGATGAGGGCGTTACCAGAGACAGCACACGAGCACAGTAACATCCTTCGAGGATGACACAAATATCAATGGAAAAATAAGAAACCGAGAAGATATAGGATCTCTACAAACCGACATGAACAGAATCTACAAGTGGACGGAAGACAACAATATGAAGTTTAACACTGAGAAATTTCAGCTGTTACGGTACAGGAAATTCAGAGAAATTCTAGAGCAAAAGATTTAGGGGTTGTAATGACTGATGATGCGAAATTTGAAACACAAAATAAGATAGCAGTAAACAGAGCAAAGAGAATAACGGGGCAGATATTGAGAACCTTTAAACGAAGGGATAGGAATGTAATGATTCCTCTACTGAAAACACTGATCATACTCAAATTGGAATACTGCTCGGTCCTAACATCCCCATATAAAAAAGAAGACATTAGACAGCTGGAAGGGATTCAGAGAAGCTTCACAGCCAAGATCAAAGGGTGCAAAGAACTAAATTACTGGGAAAGGTTACGCGAATTAAACCTATATTCACTGGAAAGGAGAAGAGAGGGATACACCATCATTTACACTTGGAAAGTAATAGAGAAACTAGTCCCTAATCTTACTATGAACCCTGTAACTCCCCAAACAACGGTGGAAAGTAGAAAAGGAAGACTGTGTCGTGTTCCCAAATTAAAAGCGAGACAGGGAACATCCTTAACCCTGAAAGAAAATAGTTTTGTTGTGAGAGGACCAAAACTGTTTAATCAGCTGCCCAAAGACCTAAGAAACACGAATGGTGTTGCAGTGGACATCTTCAAAAGAAGATTAGACCCCTTGCTCAGAACAATCCCCGATGAGCCGGGCGTACCTGGCTATGTGAGGTGGAGAGTACAAGAAACCAACTCACTACTTCACCAGGCCAACTCAAGAGGAGGGGCGACAAGCTTGACCTTCGTGAAATGAGGAATCATCGTATTGCGCGGAATATTCTCCTATACAAGCGTCGTTCTTTACGTTAATTATACTGCGTGTTTGCAGTTAAATGTATATAATGTTACGGCATGCGGGAGGTGCCCCTTTGGGGCATTGGTTTCTGCTCGTATGTAGAAGAATTACGGCATTTGTTTGAGTGAGGCCCGTTGGTGTAGTGGTATCATATCTGACCGGCAATCGGAAGACCCCGGGTTCGATTCCCGGGTGGTTACCTCATTTTTTTCATTTGTTTCGTTCTTTCTATCTCGTATTGCGCGGAATATTCTCCTATACAAGCGTCGTTCTTTACGTTAATTATACTGCGTGTTTGCAGTTAAATGTATATAATGTTACGGCATGCGGGAGGTGCCCTTTGGGGCATTGGTTTCTGCTCGTATGTAGAAGAATTACGGCATTTGTTTGAGTGAGGCCCGTGTGTAGTGGTATCATATCTGACCGGCAATCGGAAGACCCCGGGTTCGATTCCCAGGTGGTTACCTCATTTTTTCATTTGTTTCGTTTTTTCTATCTCGTATTGCGCGGAATATTCTCCTATACAAGCGTCGTTCTTTTACATATATATATATATATATATATATAGGTATATAGGGTGTCCCAGAAGTCTGGACTCATAGGAAAAATAGACATTATATTTTTAAATTGAAACAAACACATTTCTAATGTTAGTTTTTACATTTTTCAGGAAAGAAAATACCCTGATGGCTCAGTATACCAATCAAGAGGTGGAACTGGTATTGCTACATGTTTCTGGAAAGAGCCAGAAGGAAGCATGTCAGTTATTTCACGAACATGCCACCCTCTGGCTTTTTCGGGAAACATGTAGCAATATCAGTTCCACCTTCTTTTGACGTAGTTTGGAGACCGCCAGGGATGGCTGAGCCTCCCCTCTAGAAAGAACGCACGAAAGCAATCAATATGGATATTCTTTCAAAAAAATTGAATAATCAGAAAACAGAAAGTTGCAACTGTTGTGAAGTAATTTTAATTTTTTTAATTAGTGTACTGAAGTACTGTATTTTGTTTTTAAATTTGGAACCAATGTTTCTGTTGTTTATTTTTCAATAACTTAATATTAGATTCGAATAAAATAAAAATTACCGCAATGCATTATACTATTTTATAATTATGACCAATTTGTATTTTGTTTTGTACCTAAGTCATGTTTCGTTTGTTTACATTCTGACACGTTGTTTATCAAAAGTAGCTTTAGAATTATAATTCACTTTTGTAATTGTCTAATTGACCTGGTCCAATAAATGCGTATACATAAAATTTTAACTTTAACATGCGTTTTATTTTTACAAAGAATTCCCTATATTATCGGTACTATGTAGCCTCCCCTATATTACCAATAGCCTCCCTTGGAGATTACCATTAACTACGGCCCTGCGTGGAATCCGAACCACGATCCATCACGGGTGGTCACAAATTACAAAGTCCTCGCCCAGACTCGATCTCACGAACCTTCGATCAGCAGCCCACAGGCTATCCAGGGTACCCCTTTATCTACAGCATCTATTGTATGGAAAGATCAACATCTGGGTTTGCCGCGAGCCGACTGTCTTCACCAGGAGTCGAACCCGGGACCGCTGGATCCATAGTCAGTGATGCTAACTACTACACCACAGAGGCGCAGTTCTTATTAAAAGCATAGACGAGTCGAGACTATAATGCCACATATATTGGTTCCACTTCATGCCAATTGAAGAAGAGAGTCGATGAGCATCTGGGAGTTAGCAGCAGGATCCCGTCATTAAACAAACCAATTAAATTATTTACTCGCGATCATAGTTTAAATTGTAACCACATTGTCATTCTCAATAGGTTTTCAATCCTTTGTAAGCCAACCTGTGAAACTGTCTTTTTTCCTTTTCAAATTTCCCACAGTAAATATAATTTGTGTTTAATGAAAACGAAACTTATTTTTAAAGGGTTTTTAATACAGGTCTCAATCTCGACCATGGTGGTCTCGACTACATCACTGTTGAGTATGTTGATGTTCCTCAAGTGCAACAAACACTTATGTAAAGACCGACCGGAAATTCCTTTCCTCACCGTTCTCAAACATCTTGGAATCACCACAGAGTAATAAAACCCACGTGGGTCCAAGGAGAGAGAAGCAAATTTTACTTTATTTTCCAAAAAGACCCGCGAAAAACTACGTGTCTTCCGGTATATAAGCGCGAGTTCACTTAAAATCGACGTCATTTTGCTCGTTGTTTCTTCTCATGAATGTCCACTTTCACGTAGCGCCATTCGATCTCCGCTGGCCTCAGTCCTTCGAACATCAGTTCACCAATACACGAAGTGAATCACTACTTGAGGCGATCTACAATTTCATCCCGCCGGAAGCAAACATCACTACTGGCATGATTCGATCGGTGCCCTTTCAACAAGTCTTTCAACGGGCCCTCAACACATCCTCCCGCTGGTAGGCCTGTACGTCCTCAGACCATCTCCGTCGAAACGCAGTACGGTAAACTTCACGTAGGCTCCTTCAGTCTTCAGAATTATCCATGCCGAAACGCAGGACGGTAAACCTTCACGTAGGCTTCTTCAGTCTTCAACAGGTCGGGAAACCATTAGACCACCACTTGGTCTACCGTGTTTTGTTACGTCGTGATAGATTATTCCTGATTCAAAGTGAAACGTCCACAAACTCCGCATAATCGAGTAGGCCCTAACGATCCTCAATACCGTTCAGATTAACTCTCCCATTTAAGACAGCAGTAGGCCTATTCAAGTGTTGTACCAATACCGTATTTTTGTATTACCTTGTTATTTCGTTCATTCATATAATTTACTTATGTGTATAATTACTTATTGCTGTGAATCCAGTATCGTGCCTTATTACCTAGTTATTGTTTTCTGACTTACTCATTATTGTAGTGTACCGTACCGAATATCTCATTACCTTAATTATTGTTGCTAGTCATTAACGCAGTGTTTTAACGCTTATACTGTGTAACTCATTTCTTATTGCTAATAATTATAATCAGTCATTCTGATACAGCACAATTACCGTATACATAAGTGTTTATCACCGTGAACATAATTAATTTATTTTTCTAATTAAACACAAAACTACAGTCATTTCTCTCTCCTTATTAAATATTATTTGTTTGGGCTGTGCCCAAGTTGGTAACCCTAAGTATTCGTTTCAATTTAACTCATAAATTATAGTAAGCCTACTTTCTAGGCCACTATAAATTGGTGACCCGTAGGGTACTATACTTATCTTGTTTTAAGTTGGCAGTAAACTGCTGAAAAATGTCACAAACTATCATATTAATTTGTGAATAAATTAGGAGTAAATTTTGCAATTGTCACTTGATAAGCTTTTCAGAATCTTTAATCCTGACTATAAAATACAGAGCTTAGGAATTAGGTATTAAACAATATTGAATAAATGCAAAAATTGCATATGGTTTCGGTCTAGAGACCTTTTTTTCTGGTCTCGGTCTCGGTCTCGGCCATGGCGGTCTCGACTACATCCTGGACCTAATCTACGCGTTGTAGAGAGGAAGAATATCTTTGCTGCCTCTTAATATAACCTTGTATCTTACTGCATTTCTTTTCAACTTCTACGTAGTGTTCGGAAAACTTGAGATCAATGTTTATAAAAACCTGTAATTCCTTTTCTAAGTTGGTCGTTGCAAGTTCCTGCCCGTGTGGTCTGCACAGGGCCGGATTAAAGGTTTCGTAGGCCAAGGCTGGACTGCGTGGTCTTCAACAAATTTTTCCAATATATCGTATTAGAAAAAGTACTCGACAAATATAGATGCTTTATTAAATGAGATTACATATTTTATATTTGTAATTGAGTATAATATAGATAATTTTAAGAGATTAAATACGATAGGCCTACATAAAAAGATAATTATTTCACCAAGTAATATATATATATATATATATATATATATATATAAAATTGCACACAGTAAAGTAAATTGTAAAGCAAACAAACGTAAAGTAAATTGCACACAGTAAACTGAGCAAAAAGCCGGACATTGAAAATCTAACGGTTTAACCTAAGTGACCTATCTTTCTGGCTTTCTTTTGGGAGAACATCTTAATAATCTCTGAAAAATCCAAACTGCTAGCCAAATTACTTTCAATCGAGATGAGTGCTAGTGCAGATAAGCGAGATTGTCCCAGGGTTGATCGATAACAATTCTTGACTCTCTGTACGGGGCTCCAATAAACCTTAGCCCCCCGCCCATGGCCTAAACCATTAGAGGTACAGTAAAACTAAACATACCTTACAAAAGAAAATTTAATTCTGCATTTAATGAGAAACAATTAAAACTTGGTGTTCGGCCATTGGCTTCCAAGACAGCCTGAATTCGCTTTGGGTAGCTTGCCAAAGGTGACGTGAATAGATCTTGATCGTTATGCAAATTTGCTAAAACAGTTTCAATGTGTTGCGTCATTGTATCCTTCGAAAATCGATTTGCTGCAGGTTCTTGAAACAGAGACATTCAACCTTGTCCTTTATAACTGATCCAATGTGTTCACAGACGTTCAGGTCAGGAGAATTTCCTGGCCATTCTTCATTTCTAAAGAAATCGATCTCACGGTTCCGCAACAACTGTTGAGTGGCTAATGCCTTAAAGCAGGGGGCCTTATCGTGCAGAAGTGTGACCTGATCGACATCCATAACATTGTTTGGGTTTCTTAGAAAAGGAATGACTGAGATAGAATAATATCACGAAAATACTGTCCATCCCAACTCTGATCATTTGGCTTCAGCACCTACATGAGCTTCTTTGCAGTGAACAAAACAAACACACCAACACAGTCTGGACTTTTTTAATTCGCGATAATGTTCATTGTCATCGATTTCATCTGGTGTTGTGGCCCACACTCGATCATTTTGGTAGTTAGGCCGACGTGTTACGTAAACAAAAAATTCATCGGAGACAGCTAAATGCATGAAATCATCCACATCCCAATCTTCAAGATAATGGGCAAACCACATTCTGTCATCGATGTTAAGTTGAGTTTTTCTTGGCTTTGGAAGTTCATGCCAAGGCTTTAAACCTTGCCTATGACGGTACAGTCGAATGATCTCACCACTAACGATCTTTCTTCTCAACACTTCGATCTCTCTAGAAAGTTCAGCACAGCTGTTTTTCCGCTTATGCGTACCGCTTTCAATGATGTCCTTTGTTTCCTGAGAGAGTGGCAAATTTGGGCGCCCAGATTTGGTTGTATCCATTTCACATTCATCCAAAGTTTAATTCCAATTTCTTTTGACGAAGTCCTCACTTCTTCGCAACTTTTTGGCGACCCATGAATGTGTTATAAAGGTGGCTCCAGAATCACGAGCTTCCCGAAATGTTATTGCTCGTATGCGATCTATCACACGTTGCCTCTCCGAATCACCAATTAATTGAGAAGCCATTATATTATCACTTTATTAGCTAGAGTAATTTTAATACCTGCAATAAATAAAGAATTTTATATATTTTTATAATCACTAAAAACTATTTCGATATAAGTAAACATGTAAGCTGCAAATGGGGGGGGCTAAGGTTTTTTGGAATCCCTTAGAGTCGAAAATGATCTCTCTCCTTCGGAATTAGTACCCAACAAGCATAAATAAATACGTAGAGCTATGTAGAGGTTTAGGAAAGTCGCGGTCATCATGTGCTGCAAAAGAAATTGTAGCACCTGCTCTGCCGATTTGAGGGACACCTCAGAAATACTGTATTTGGAGAAAGCAATGACTTCATCACCGAGATCTAGCTCTATATCACTCCCTAGGTCTACTCTACAGTCTACACAAATAAAGTGGAAAACAACTAAACAAACACCTCTACTTCAAGGTCAGATGACAACTGCCAGAAAATCTGGTAGTGTTGTTGAAAAAACTTTTTTTTTTCGTAGGCCAAGGCTTTCAGCCTTTAAGCCTTCGGGTTAACCCGGCACTGGGTCTGCACATCGGTTTCGGGATCCACTGTGCATTAAGTTGCATTTGTCTACATGAAAAGGCATTTTCCAAGTGGCCAACCAATTCGCAACCCGATCTAGGTTTTTTTAATTTTCAAAAAACTTCTGCGCTACCCACATAGGAGCCTAACTTGGTGTCGTCACCAAATTTTGATATGGTGGATGATGCTTAATATACCAATGTATATATCGTTTAACATTCCCAGTGCCAACTGTGGGACGCCACTTGCTACTGATGCTTATCCTGAGACCTCACCGTTTATTACCACCCTTTGTTCCGTATCGCAGAGCCAGTGTTCAATCCCGCGGTCACGGTACCAGTTATACAAGGGCCAAATGAGTGAGAGAGAGAGAGTGAGAGAGAGATCTACAGGAATAAAGTGAAAACATATTGGACATTAGGGTGTGTCAATTTTAGTAAAGTCAACAATTCAAAAACTACTAATGCTCAAATGATATCATATTATCTAGCAAACTTAGAAATATCTTTAGTGTTGTTTAAAAAAGCCATTTACCTACTTATAAAGGTTTGAAATATAACCTAAATATGACTGTAGCATCGTATATCAATGTGCCATTGATATGTGTGGTCAACTTTGGTTATTTTTGGTGTGCAGTATGGTTTCTAAGTTTCACATAGTCACAAATGCTGGAGTTTTGATTGTGAATGCATGTGTTTTCCCTCCTGTTTGACAATTTTGATTACTTCGTAATGTAAATATTGTGTAATTCAAATTATTCGAAATGTTGTGTGACCCAAACTTTCTGTATATTTTGATATGATAGATATATGAAATTGTCATTACATTGAATAATTAAGGCTTGTACCTATAACAACACAACCTTTTATCTGAGCTTATAGGAAGATATTAAGAATTTCAATTAACTTAATTTTATGTAATCATAATCAGTAGGCCTATCCAAATTTCAATGACATTGCTTTTGTTCACAGGTCCACAAGATGAGTCAGAAAGAAATCAGAACCCGACGCAAATCAAGTTGTCACCTAAGTCATTTGGTGGGGACTGGGAGGGAACTTCCCCCTGCTGAGCTGCCCACAGCCAGAGATCTGCTGAGGTATGGTTTGTTGAGAGAGATGAGTGAGGAAGACAGGAGGAATTACCCAGTTAATGACCTGATTAACAACGGCATTGTTCCAGGGCTACTGGCTCAGTGGAGAAAGGCCAACGCTCTATTCACAGGACCTGTAATCAACACTGAGGTCAGGATTAGGGCTAAAGTGAAGGCACTGTGGGATGAGGCAGTGAAGGTGTCCATTGGCAATGTGAAGCTAGAGGTCAAAGATAGGTTCATGATGAAACTGGACAAATTGGTGGACATCCTGACCTGTCACTATTTGATCAGGAGCTGCAGTGAGCTTGGGTGCAACCCTGTCTGCAACAGTGAGGTTCACATTGACTGTAGCTGCAGAAGCGAAAAGATACCAGTGCAGGAGCTTGCCTTCATTAAATGTCAGAGAGAAAAGGTGGGCAGTGTGGGGGCACACCAGATGGGTCTAGCTGATCACCATGAGACCAGGAGACAGAAAGCAGTGCTGCAGAGACAGGAGCAGAGAAGGAAAGCAGAGGAGAAGAGGAGGAAGGCAGAGGAGTCAGCCAAGAAAGAAGAGGAGTTGAGGGAGGAGTCACTGCTGGAGATGAGTTGGAGGAGACTGGAGATATACTGGAGGAGGCAGGGAGGAGAGAGGAGGACGAAGACTTCATACCAGAGGCTGCGACAACTTCTTCCTTGCCTGTGGCTAAGAAGAAGAAATACAACACTGAAGATATCACCAACATAGTTCTGGCTAGCTTGAGACATCACACTGGGCTGAGAGAGACTGCAGAGATTGCCACTGCTGCCTGGATTGATGCTGGTCTTATCACAGAGTTTGACACAGCACTGATGACTGACCACAACAAGGTGAGGAGGGCTCAGGAGAACTGACTAAGGAGCTGGTCAAGAAGTTTGATGAAGAGATTAGGGAAAATGGCATCACCTGTATCTTCTTTGATGGGAAAAGAGATGACACCAAAGTGATGATGGAAGCTGAGGGCAGTGACAGGCAGTTTCCTGGCCTCATTAAGGACAAACACTACACAGTGTGCAATGAACCAGGTGGGAAATATTTGTGGCATTTTGTACCAGAGGAAGCTGCAGAGGAGAGGCGTCATGCTGAGGTCATTGCTGATCATCTGGTGAACTGGCTAAGAGAGAGAGGAGCAGACCAGACCCTTTTAGCCATAGGAGGTGACAGTACTAATGTGAATACTGGCTGGGAGGGAGGAGTAATGCATTATGTGGAGGCCAAGCTTAGCAGGAAGTTGGTGTGGATTGTATGTGACTTGCACACTGGGGAGCTGAGTCTCAGACACCTGGTGACTGCACTGGATGGCAAGACATTGAGCAACAAGTGGTCTGGGCCCCTAGGGAAGATGTTAGACACTGCCACTGAGCTGGAGATCAACCCAAACTTCACGAGGATCACTGTTGGTCCTCCTCTTCCCCATCTCAGTCAGGAGGTACTCAAGGACTTCAGCACAGACCAATCATATGGCTACAGAATCATCACTGCCATCAGATCGGGAGAGGTACCTCAGAGTCTAGCTCTCCTGGAGATTGGGCCAGTCTGTCACAGTAGGTGGGTCACCACGGCTCTAAGGTTCTGCAGAGTGTGGGTTTCCAAACATGGGCTGAAGGGTAGGAACCTGAAGAATCTGAGGATAATTGTGGAATTCATAGTGGGAGTCTACATGCCAAACTGGTTCAACATCAAGTTAAATCACAGCTGGGTGGAGGGTCCCAGGCATGTACTGTACCAGCTGGAGCTGCTCAGAAGTCAGAAGAAGGAGGTTACAGGAATAGTGATGCCTACAGTGAAGAGATCAGCCTGGTATGCACACTCTGAGGCTGTGCTCCAGGCCATGCTGTGCAGTGAGGTGGAAGAGGAGAGGAGGGAGGCAGTGAAGAGGATACTGGGAATCAGAGGTGAAGGAGATGAGGGCACACAGGTAGGAGACTGCGGTGTCAGACCCAGGAAGACTCCTGACATCAACCCAGATGTCACCAAACTCTCGGAGCTTATTGACTGGAACTCTGGCGTGACTGAGCCTCCTCTGACCTGCTCCCTCACCACTGCTGCAATCAAGGAGTTTCTGGATAGACCAATGGAAGTTCCTGCATGGCCTTCACACACGCAGTCAGTAGAGAGGTGTGTAAGGATGACAACTGAAGTAGCACAACATGTTTACCCACAAGAGAGGAGAGAGGCGTATATCAATGGCCAGGTGGCCAGTAGGGAGCTCATGTCCAGGAACAAGAGCAAGGCAGACATGGCATCCTTGACAAAGTTCAAGAAACCTATCTATATTTCTAAGTTTTAATATTGAAATACAATCAAAATGTCTTTAATTGTAGGTAATGTATGTAAAATGTAGTCATATACAATAAAAAAAATACTTGCAAAAATTGCTGATTTTTCGTAAACTTCAACTTCAAATATAAGTAGCTAGGAGTGGTCAAATCTGGATTTTAAAGCCATATTTCTATTTAGCACATAAAAATGCATCATTTGGTCACTAGTAGTCTTTGAAAATCTAAAGATTTCACTTTGCTCCCTAAAATTGACACACCCTATTGGACATACTGAACATATGGCAGTAAAATGTATAATTCGAAAGAGATGCCTTAATTCCAAGTACGTCTGAATTCCAGAAAATACGTCTCCATCCTTGAGAGCTAATTTTTTCACTGCGTCATCAAAGAAAACTGCAGTGTAACATGTAAGAGTTGCAAGAAGACTGTACAGTGTACATCTCACAAAACAAAGTTAGAAGTTCTTCTTTGGTTTCCGAGAAATGCAGATATGAATCCTGTTGGGCAAGTCAGAAGCATCCTGATGGCCAATTTCTGAGACCAAAACCTCACATATTGTATTAAATTTAAGGGATATATTGACCGGACTTTAGCAAAATCTGGACCATAGATAACATTACCCAAAATCTGATCGCATCACTGCCACAATGCGTCCGCGAGCTCTTCTTCAAACACATGGAAACTATTTACAATAGCTCTCAGAGGTATATGTACATTAAAAAAGTAAACCTGTATATTATCAGAATTAATTACCTACGTTATGTAAAATGACCAGCCCCCTAAATTGTCAGCATTCACAAACAACCAGCCGAGAGGAATCAAAAAGAAAGCAATCGGAAAAAAAGGAGGGAGTGCTCGTTTAGCTTGAAAAAAGTTTAGTCCTTTTGACAATATAAAGTTTACTCTCGATCCTATATTAAGAGTAATTATTAATTGTAAGCTAGGATTTACAATTTGTTTAATTGTTTAAATCTCAATCTGTGCTCATATCAGCTTTTGAGAACCAGTCTTAACTCAACTTTGTCCGAGTTAAGATAAGTTTTTCTTTAATTAAATACTATGAATTGTGGTTTCCTCAGGGTTCTGTCCCGCCACCCACTCTTTTCCTTTTATTTATTAATGATCTATTAAGTCGCACTTCCTGTCCTATCCACTCCCATGCCGATGATTCCACTCTTCACTTCTCCACCCGCTTTGCAAAGCGTCCCTCTCAACAGTCACTTCATGATTCACATAGAACGGATATGGTACACCTGACCTCTGATCTTTCTACCATCTCCGACTGGAGGAAAACCTCGTGGCTCTTAATGCCTCAAAAGCTGTTCCTTCATTTGTCTACTCATCACAATCTTCCCCACAACTATTCCCTTATCTTCAACAATACACAGCACAATCCTTCCTTTTCTCTTAACATTCTTGGCATTTCCTTTTCTTGTGATCTTTCATATACTTACTCGCCTTCCAAAACAGCTTCTAAGAGGTTAGGTGTGCTGTACCGCTTCCACAGTTTCTTCATCCCCATTCAACATTCAATTGTTGTTCCGTACAGGAGTCTTGTCTGCCTCTGTATGAAGTACGCTGCTTCTGATGTGTGGGGTGGCTCAACCCACACAGCTCTACTTGACCGGGTGGAATCATCCCTCTCTTTTCACCGCAATGTTTCTTCACTCTCTCTTTACTACGCTATTATAACGACCATTGCTCTTCTGAACTCTCTAACTGCATACCTCCTCCTTTAAGAAGACCACGCAGTACCAGACTTTCGACACATTCTCATTCCTTTTCTGTCCAAGGGTTAATCGGTATTTTCAATTTTTCATCTGCTCAACCGGTTAACTCTGGAACAATCTTCCTCAGTCCATCTTTCCCCTTGTTTGTGACCTTTCATCTTTCAAACGCAGAGTGTCCAAGCGTCTCGAAAACCCTGAACCTTTATTTTGGCTCTCTTCTTCCTCTATTGGGGGTGGCGTTTTTGCGGGCATTCACCCATGGCCCCTCCTTCCTGTTTAAAAAAACAAACATGAAGACAGATTCCAAAAAGAGCTGAATTTGTATACACTTGAAACTCGGCGTTTAAGAGACGAATTAATTCAGGTGTTTCAAATTTTAAATCGTTTTAATAACGTAAATTAGTAAATTATGAGAATTTCTTTAACTTGGACGATAGAAACATGACGAGAAACTGGTTTTAAAATAAGAGGTAAAAGATTTGAGATAAACGCTGCGAGAGGCTTCTTCACCTATAAGATAGTCGAGAGGTGGAATAGTCTCCCCGCGGGGATCGTAGCAAGCACTTCAGTTAATATGTTTAAAAACAGGTTGGCTAGTTATTTTAATAGCATGAAGTTGCATTAAAGGGCGTGTAAATTGGTGATGTGATATTTAGTTGCAAAATATACATGCGTGGTATGATTATTTCAGTATGTCGATGATTCTGAAGACGGAAATAGTGTTTACAAAGTTTGTAATTTAAAGTCGTATATTGATGAAACGTTAAAGAATGAAATTTCGGGCGGGCCGCAGGCAGGGTAAGGTGTGAGTGGGTTAAGTCCACTGACCGTAATGTCAGTAAATATGAGGTCCCTCACTTCGGGAATCTTCGGGGTGAAATCTCTGACTTACCCTCATCTTCCCTTCCAGGTCTGCTCGGTAACTGAGTAGGCCCTATGCTAAATAGCTTGATCAACTTCGAATTTAGAATTTCACACCTTCTGCTACTTTAAATGTAGTAGGAGGTGCTGATCGGGTCCGGTTACGGAGCACTGGAAGTTCTCAAATGATCCCCCTTTGCTGAAGACGTGAAGCTTGATGGGAATTCTCGGGAGTCAAAATCTCCGAATAGCTAATTAAATATAAAGACTGGGTACTCTATAAGTACATAGTGTTTATTCATTGAGATAAAAGCTCAGTGAGTTCCCTTAAGATGTAAATGTAGTAGGAGGCGCTGGTCTGGTATGATTATAGAGCACTAGGTATTGTCATTGTGAGAACGCTCGAGAGTCTAAACCTCCGAATAAGCCTACAAAGTGGAGTTATAAGGGGAGATGGTTGGGGTGGAGATAGGGATGGTGATGTTCCTTTCTGATCGTAAATGTAGTAGGAGGCGTTGCTCAGGTCTGGTAGCAAAGCACTGGGCTCTCGAATGATAGACTTTTTTACTTTATTTTATTTTTATTTACATGTTTCTAATAGATGGGAATTCTTGGGAGTCAAAACCTCCGAACAGCTATATATAAATTATTTTTGGGAACCCACTCCTCTCCCCATTCTTCTTTCTTTTGCTCCTTCCTTCCTTTTTTTTTATTATTAAAAGTGTGCTGCTTGAGGAAGGGCTAGTTAAGAAAGAGTAGAAGTAGTAATTTCCTCTGTCAATAAATGTAGTAGGAGGTACTGTCAGGTTGGTTTCAGAGCACTGGGATTTCTAAGATGATACCCCATTAGTAGAGAAGGGAAGCTTGATGGGATCTCTCGGAGCCAAAACCTTCGAATAGATGTTTCCAATTTTAGGGATGCAACTTGGGTTTATAGTGTAGGAATGTGAGTACTGTTTTAGGTAAATCGCGGAATATCTAACTTAGCTCGCTAGAGAAAGTTTTATAGTTTTATATAGAAGTAATGACGTTCCCTTTTGTAATAAATGTAGTAGGAGGTACCGGCCAGGTCTGGTTTCAGATCACTGGGATTTCTCAGATGATGGGAAGCTTGATGAGATCTGTTGGGAGTCAAAACCTCCGAATAGTACTTATCTTTAGGGAAACTGAACTTTAGTTTTAAATATTGTACACCAAAATTTTGCAAGAAAAAATTATGCATATTATGCGTTATTATTCCCCAATATGCATGTGGAATTCTTAAAATGTAGGTTTGGCCAGCTGAAGGTGCCCTCTGGACCAGTGCGCCTTTATTTAGGTAATTCTACGCGAAGGATGCAATATAAATTACTACATAATAATCTTCGGTACGATGGTTTGGCAGACTACGGAGAAATGATGCAACACGAAGATGACTTCTTATACATAATATAGAAATATATAATTCCCTAAAAATAATGCATGGTGTAGATTAAATTAAGTAGTTTAGTATTCACGCTATCTTTAATTTTCCGCTGTCTTCTAATGCATAACTGAGTACACGAATTAAGTGTACGCATGGTGTGAATGAACTCTGAACCTATTATCTCAGACCACAACATAATCGAGATATTAACAAATATGGCGATAACATTAAAAGCCAATACACATACGGAAGGAAGAAGCAAATTTGGGGCTTTTAACTTAAACTCCAAGACCATAAATTGGAAAGAAATCAGATCACACATGGCCCAAATAGAGTGGAGAACAGTTTTAGAGAATAAAACAAATGAGGAAATGCTAACAACCTTGGAAGAAAAGCTCCGAAAGCACAGATAAAAGGAAAGAGGAACTGACTAGCGAGGCAAAAGAGAAGAATATTCCACAAAAGAAAGAGAGTAGCGACGAAGCTAGCTAATTGCGGAGACAACAATGCCAGGAAAGTAATACAAGAAAAACTGGAGTGTCGATAGGGAAATACAAACCCTGATTAAGGGTCATACAGAGAGGGAAGAGGAAAAGGCGTAGAAGCAATAAAGGAAAATCCAAAATACTTCTATAGCTATGCGAAAAGGAAAACAAAAACGCGCGCCACTATCGGGACCCTAGGGAAAGGAAATAATGAACTAACCCAGCGCTGTCCAACTGGCGGCCCGCGGAATGGACTTTTTCCAAATTTCATTTCTGAATTTTCTTCCCTATTTTGTCATTTCTAGTAGGGAGAACAACATTCAGCGGGTTCCTAAGTCGTATTAACCAACAGTGTATGATTATAGGCAACATCTTGGCCGCGCTTTATAGAAGTTGGACAGCACTGAGTTACTAACCGATCTAAAAGAAATATCTGAAACATTGAGAGCCCAGTATGAATCGGTCTTCGATACCCCAAAAAGTGACAATGCATTCTTCGAAGAGAAATTACAAGGAGATTGTATAACAGACTTTGCTTTTACCCCAGAAAATGTAGCGAGAGCTATAGGACAAATGAAATCGCACTCAGCTGCAGCTCCGGACATTGAACGCACTATTAATTAAAAACTGTAAAAATTAAATAGCTACACCCTTATACTGGCTCTAGAGAAGATCCCAAGACACTGGGGAAATACTAAGCATCTTGAAAAGAGCAAACATTGTCCCTATATATAAAGGAGGGGATAGATATTAAGCAAAAACCTATAGACCAATGTCATTGACGTCCCACCTCGCCAAAATATTTGAAAGAATAATCAGAGAAAATCTATGACTTCTTGGAGACACTGAAAAGATTCAACGAAAATCAGCACGGATTCCGATCAGGAAGATCATGCCTATCACAACTTATAGAGCATTATAACAATATCCTAGATGCATTTAAAGGAAATGAAAACTGCGATGTTATATATACGGATTTTGCTAAAGCTTTCGACAAATGCGATCATGGTATAATAGCACATAAAATGAAGCATATGGGAATAACAGGAAAAGTGGGAAAATGGATCTACAACTTCCACAGAGAACGTCTACAGGGCGTCAAAATTCAAGGTATATCATCATCAGAATCAGAAGTACGTAGCTCAGTACTACAAGGTACAGTACTAGCCCCACTCCTGTTCAATATCATGCTAACGGACATAGACAGTGGAGTAAACAGCAACAATATAATAACATCCTTTGCGGACGATACAAAGATCAGCAGAAAAATTAACGATACAAATGAAGTGGAGGCCTTGCAGAGGAACACGAACAAAATAGACAAATGATCAGAAGACAACAATATGACAGTTAACACCGAGAAATTTCAGCTCTTGAGATATGGTAGAAATGAGGAATTTAAACAGACTGCATATCATGCTCCAGATAGACAGGAAATTCAAAGAAGCACGAAAGCGGTCGACTTGGGGCCCGTTGGGGGGTAATAATGACCGATGATGCCAAATTTGAGACACAAAATCAGATAACGATAAACAAAGCAAAAAGAGTCGCGGGACAGGTACTAAGAACGTTAAAAAAGAAGGGCAAGACAGTAATGATTCGCCTGCTGAGAACATTGATTATACTAAAACCTTGATTACTGCTCAGTTTTGATGTCCTCATATAAAAAGCAAGAAATTAATAAACTAGAAGAAACACAGCCAAAATTGATGGCTGTAAATAACTCAACTAGTGGGAAAGAATAGTAAACTAAATCTGTACTCCCTGGAAAGAATAAGGGAGAGGTACACCATAACAGTATATACATGGAAAATTATTGAAAAACTGGTACAAAACTTCAAACTAAACCCATTTACCACCCAAACAACACTAGAAAATATGAAAGGCAGAATGTGTAGTGTTCCCAGATTAAAGGCCCGACAAGGGACCTCTTCAACACTTAAGGAAAATAGCTTGGTTGTCAGGAGCCAAGACTTTTTAACTAGCTTCCAAAGGACCTCAGAAACGTTACAGGGGTCGAAGCTGAAGTCTTCAAGAAATAACTAAATGCCTGGCTCAGGACGGTACCAAATGAGCCGGGTGTACCTGGCTGTGTGCGGTGGTGAGCGCAAGAGAGCAACTCGCAACCAAGCCAGGCCTAAAGGCGGGGCCACCAGCTTGACCTTCGTATGAAGAGAGACCAACACACGGAACTTAAACGAGAGGGACGAGAGGTATTCTTTTCATTATACTTTTTCCTACTTTCCAATAAATCTTCTTTCGCCACTATTTTCTGTCAGCAGTGGCTGGTGGAGGAGGGAGAGAGCCTTGTCTGTTTTATACTATAGTATTACTACTATTCCTGTGTGAAAGCCTTACACGTCTGTAAGTGTAAGCATGGTATAAGTTTTCAATATTTTTTTCATTGCTATTTGTAACTTTTCTACTTCCTTCTTGGACTACCCTAGGGTGGATCTCAGGGTCTTTGTTAGCTTGTAACTTCGTATCTTCTCTCTCTCTCTCTCTCTCTCTCTCTCTCTCTCTCTCTCTCTCTCTCTCTCTCTCTCTCTCTCTCTCTCTCTCTCTCTCTCTCTCTCTCGCATTCACCATTTCCCCCCCTCACCATCCGTTATATTAATTAAAGTAACGTATCGTATTATTTAAAGTATTATATTGTATTATTTAAAGTAACGTATCGTATTATTTAAAAGTAACATATTCTATTAAAGTAACGTATCGTAAAAAAAAAAGACAAAATATAACAGGGCCAGCTAAATGATAGCGGAATGCTTTAAATGTAAAGTTAATCATTGGTGTATCGACTTCCCCGAAGGTAATATCAGCGACATCACATCCCTGAGTATATGTTTATTTTGTAAACTTGGAGAAAACCACGAAAAGGAAGTTAAAGAGCTAAAGGGATTAGTAAAAAAGCTTGACGCTCGGGTCGTAGCACTGGAAATCCAACCCAGTGGACAAGATCAAACTGAAAACACATCAGCAGATTAAACTGTAAGGTTAAATATCTAGAACAAAGCGTGACTCGCTTGGAAAACGGTGAATATTCCGGAAAGTAGAACGGAGGAACGAGAATTCAATTGGTCAAAAATAAAAGACCCTCCAAACCAAACCAAAACATAAGGATCGGAACCCATTACCGTCAAAAATAAGTTTCACTTACTTGCTGACGAGAGGAGAATCCTTTTTAATTGGGGATTCTATGGTAAGGAATCAAGGGGACTTTTTCGGAGCAAGACGCGTGCCAAGAGAAAACTCCGATGTTTTCCAGGTGCCACAGCCAGATAATAGGGAATTAGTCAAAATTAATATCAAGAATAAGAGTTGCCCCATCATTGTATATGTTGGTGGCAATGACGTTTTTCGGGAGGGACAGGAGGGCAGACAGAGTCCATTGTAAAAGAATTCAAGATCCTAACCGACAAGGTTAGGGATAGACAGATATGGGTATGGTCGTAGGATTCTCCCCGAATGCGTGCTAGTGACTATACTTAAGTAAAGCCATTAGCATAAATAAAGAGTTAAACGCATGTGTGAAAAAGGCCTAAAGTTTGTTGATTTTTGGCCTACATTCTACGGAAATGGGGAATACTTTGGTCGGACGGGATACATTTTAACAGAAGGGGAAAAAGAAGTTGGTGATTTACTGAACATTAATTTATATAATCTTTTTAAACTAGGACCCCCCAAACCAGCAATTGATCCTGCTCCCCAAACTGTAAACCTCCTCCAGCAGTCGGTCCTCCTCCCAGCAGTTAGTCCCCTCCCAGCAGTTAGTCCCCCCCACAGCAGTTAGTCCCTCACAGCAGTTAGTCCCTCCACAGCAGTTAGTCCTACTCCCCGAGTAGTTGATTCAACTGCTCGGGAAACGACTCAGGCCAGTTAGGAAAATAACAACTTAAAATCTCTCAAAACTGTGCTCTTCAATGCTAGGTCAATTAGAAACAAACTAATGGAATTTATAGCGCTAGTCAAAACTGAGAACTTTGATATCATAGAATAACGGAATCCTGGATTCATTCTGAATCAAGGGATTTTGTAGGAGAATTTGAAATGGTAGGTTACAAAATGTTTCACAAAGATAGGAACGGAAGGAAGGCGGCGGTGTACTTTTGTATGCTCGACTTCCTGCACCCGGTAAACAGTAATATCGTATCTGCTCATGAAATGTTGGGAATTGATCTAAACCTAAATAATAAAGTAGTGCATCTACTTCTAGTATATAGGCCACCTCACTACCCCGTTGATAAGGATATAAACTTGTATAACAATTAAGCAGAATAGTGAATAATAAGATCAGTGTGATTTTTGGTGATTTAATTGTGGTAATATAAATTGGGAAAACAAAAGCTGATGCTGAGGGCTCAAGACTGTTGGAATTTGCCGATGATAACTTATTAAGTCAATGGGTTGACGGTCCTACAAGGGGTAATAATAAACTAGACCTCATATTCACGAACGAAGATGACCTAGTCTCTAACCTGACTATTGGTGAAAATAAGTAACAGCGATCATAATTTGATTAGGTTTGACCTCAGGGTTCCAGTTAATACACGCGAAAAGACTCGTGAAAGACTGGATTTCTCGAGAGCAAATTTTGAAAGCTTCCGAAGTAGTTTAGACACACTTGAAGTTCTAATAAGTGAGGATGTCAATGTCACCTGGAGCTCATATAGGGATCAATTTAGAATATTACAGAACACTTTTATACCACTAAAATGTTTCCTTGTCAACAAAGTCACCGAAATGGTTTAACAACGAAATTAGCAGTGCTATTACGGGAAGAAATAGAGCCTACAAACTACTTAAGTCGCATTTCAACCAGACTAATTCAGAAAACTACCGTAGGAGGGTTAAGTCCTTAATTAGATCAGCCAAAGTGATGAAGAAGCTAGAGTTGCCTCACTCTGTAAAGTTAACCCTAAAGAATTTTTTGCCCATGTTAATAGCAGAAAGCCAATTAAAAATTCTGTAGGCCCCAAAAGATAGAAATGGCGTACTGAAATTCGGTGATAAAGATATAGCTAATACGTTAAACGAGTTCTTCGTTACAGTCTTCACGGAGGAAGACACAATAGAAGTGCCAAGTCCTCGGATTACATATGACGGTGACCATCCCGTAGAGACCATAAGTTTTACGAGAAATGAGGTACAGCAATTAATTGATAAGATAAATACAAATCACCTGGCCCCGACTTATTTCTTCCAAGGGTATTAAAAGAGGTTAGCCACAATGTTGTTGACGACTTAGTAACCATATTCAAACAATCAATCGAGTTAGGGAAAGTTCCAACCGACTGGAAGTTAGCAAATGTAACACTCTTTAAAAAGGGTGATAGGGAAAATCCTTGTAATTATCGCCCGATCAGTTTAACATCAGTTGTCGGCAAACTGTTGGAATCCATCATTACAAAACGTATTGTGTATCACCTTGAATCTAACAATCTAATTTTTTATTCTCAACATGGATTTAGGCGACATAGATCCTGTCTGACAAACCTGTTAGTTTTTCCATAATATGCATACACTGTACGATGCAAGTAGGGCAATAGATATAGTGTATCTCGACTTTCAAAAGCCTTTGACAAAGTCCCTCACGCGAGATTGATGGCTAAAGTCAAGGACTAGGAATCACGGGCTCGTTTCCAACTGGATTGAGGATTGGTTAAAAGAGAAAGCAGAGAGTGGTAATAAATGGAGTGGCTTCGGAGTGGGCGCCCGTCACCAGTGGTGTCCCACAGGGTTCCGTTCTGGGTCCTTTACTTTTTATCATCTATATTAACGATATAGACGTCGGGCTTCTAAGTAATCTCCAAATTTGCAGACGATACGAAATTAGGAAGTAGTGTAGGTACTGAGGAGCGTAAGAACGCTTCAGAATGATCTTGACAGGTTGGGCGAATGGTCTGCTACTTGGCAGATGCCATTCAACTTGGACAATGTAAGGTAATGCACATAGGTTATAAAAACCCGAAGACCGATTATCTCTCTTGGGAAGGAACTTGACTGAGACCGATCTAGAGAAAGACTTAGGAGTCTATATCAGCAACGATCTGAAACCGTCGAAGCACTGTGCAGAAGTCGAAAAGAGGGCCTTAAAAATATTAGGTTATATTAAAAGACAGTTCCAGTTTCGGAACAAGGAGACTGTAATGTCTCTATAATTCACTAGTCAGACCTCAAGTGGAATACTGTGCGCAGTTTTGGTCTCCATCCCTCAGGAAGGATATAGAAAGGTTAGAAAGAGTACAAGCAAAGGCTACAAAATTGATCCCTTCAATGAGAATGCAAAACTACCAACCGAGATTGGAGCGCCTAAATCTGTTTATCTTAGAGACGAGGAGGTTGCGCGGTCAGCTTATTCAAGTCTTCAAGATGCTCAATGGAATAGACAGGGTAGATTACAGAAACTTATTCTCACTTAATGACAATCCGACAAGAAATAATGGGTTTAATCTGGAACTAAAGACATTTAGGCAATTTCTTTTCCTATAAAATAGTTAATATCTGGAACCAACTTTCCTCAGAGGTTGTTTCCAGTCAAAGTGTAAATGTGTTTAAAAATAGGCCAGACAAAGTACTCATGGTTTAAGACTAAAACATAAGGTAACTCCGCAGGAGTTCGCTTGCACGGTGTCTCTGTGGGCATGCTAATTATAGAGCTTTTTATATATTCTCCACTTTCCTGTAAAATTTCCTTGGCTACTTTTCCAGGGTCAAGGTATTTTCTTCAACCTTTTTCCGTACCTGTCTCTGGTAGGGAAGGAGCGGAGGGTGGGGAGAGAGCCTGATACTTTTCTATCCAGTTTTCTACTACTGCTAGGATGGATGAAAGAAAAATAAACTTGTTTAATAACAGGAACCTCCCAGAGTGGACCGGAAGGTCTTTGAGGCTTCCTCTTATCCTTGCAACTCTCTCTCTCTCTCTCGTGACCCCTATTTTTAAGAAAGGGGATCACGAAAGTCCAGGGAACTATCGTCCCATAAGTCTCACTTCGGTTGTAGGTAAATTATTAGGATAATAGCGAATAGGATCGTTGACCATTTGGATTCCTACAAGCTGCTTGGGGACTCCCAACATGGGTTTAGACGGCATAGTCGTGTCTCACCAACTTGCTCGAGTTTTTCCACGTCATGTTGAGTGAGTATGATAAGAGTAGGGCGATTGATATACTTTATCTCGACTTTCAGAAAGCCTTTGATAAGGTACCTCACCGCCGGCTAATGGCCAAAGTGCACGCGCTGGGTATCGGTGGGGAAGTAGGTAGGTGGATTGAAAACTGGCTGAAGAATAGGCGGCAGAGGGTTGTAATTAAAGGGGTTAGTTCGGGTTGGGCCTCTGTCACTAGTGGGGTTTCTCAGGGTTCCGTTTTGGGGCCACTGTTGTTTATCATTTACATAAATGATATCGACGCTGGCATCGTCAGTCGGATCGCCAAATTCGCTGATCACACCAAGCTAGGGGCCAATGTTGGAACGCCCGAAGCGATCGAGCAACTGCGTGCAGACCTAGATAGGAGAGGAGAGTGGTCCGAAAAATGGCAAATGTCGTTTAACTTGGGTAAATGCAAGGTGATGCACATTGGCTACGTCAATCCCAAGTCGGACTACTCGATGTTGAGGAGTAATATCGAGGCTACTGATTTGGAAAAGGACTTTGGTGTGCTAATTAGCAGCGACCTTAAGTTTACCAAACAGTGCGTAGAGGTGGAAAAGAAAGCCCAGAAGCTGTTGGGTTATATCAGGAGGCAATTTCGATCTCGGAAAAAGGAGATTGTGCTCTCGCTGTACAATTCTCTGGTTCGGCCGCACCTGGGGTATGCTGTGCAGTTCTGGTCGCCCACCCTCAGGAAAGATATTGAGAGGATGGAGCGAATCCAGGCGAGGGCCACAAAGTTAATCCCTTCCGTTAGGCATATGGGCTACAATCGACGCTTACGCGCCCTGAACTTATTTTCGCTGGAAACTCGGAGGCTGCGCGGTCAACTCATCGAGGTTTTCAAGCTCTTACGCGGGTTCAGCGATGTGGATTTTAGAAGCATGTTTTGTTTAAATGATAACCCAACTCGCAACAATGGTTGGAAGTTGGATTTGAAACGGTTTAGGACTAGTGTGTGTGGGAATTACTTTACTTATAAGATCTGTGACACGTGGAACAGGTTACCTTCAGAAGTTGTGAACAGTTCCTCTGTGGATCATTTCAAGAAAAGGTTAGACACTGTTTGAGGGTGTAGAAAATTTTCCCTGGCACCTGTTGCCATTGGTACCTCCTCGGTATGGGCCGCAAGGCCTTTTGAGGTACTTCGTTTCCTTGTAACTACTTGTAACTCTCTCTCTCTCTCTCTCTCTCTCTCTCTCTCTCTCTCAGTACAAGACATACTATTTCATTTACAAATGAATGTCAACAATGTTCATTATTATTATCATCATTGTTAACTATGTATGATACATCAAGGATATGTAAATAACTATGCAAAATAGCGCGATATACTGTATATTCTTCTGATATATATATAAAGCATAGCCTCTATGCGCCTCGGTGGTGTAGTGGTTAGCGTCGCTGACTACGAATCCATCGGCCCCGGGTTCGAGACCCGACGGCAGCCGGCGCGCAGCAAAACCCAGCTGTTCATCCTTCCACACAATAAAGAAAGTGGTTGGTAGATAAATGGGTACCCTAGGTGGCCTAGTGGTTAAGATGCTGGGCTGCTGATGGGGCGTGGTTCGGATTCCACATTAAACTGTAGGTCTAAGCTGGAGTGAAAAGCTTGACCTTCGTCAGAATGAACAATTCAGGCGGAAGCTAACCAAAGGTTACCAAAGGTCCAAGTGTGTGTGTGTATATATATATATATAATATATATATATATATATTTGTGTGTGTGGGTGTGTGTGTGTGTGTGTGTGTGTGTGTCCCATAGTCATAAATCCTATGGTCCAAATGAGTTCGTATTATGGAGCAAATGTGCAAAAGAACATCACCCGCGGTTACGGGAGAGGCAATCCGTATCGTGCAGGAAGGACACAATGGACGCAGTCCTTCCAAATCTCTCCGCAAACTGTCACAACAAACAGAAATGATATTGGGAAGTTGTGCCAAAACACTGACACAATTGAAGATGAACCCATATAAGGTGCATGTGGCGAAGAAACTGAGCCCACCAGGCAGTAAAAGGCAGCTCGCGTACTGTCACCGGTTTCTTCAAATTGTGGAATAGCAGCCTGACATCTTGGATATTTTTTTTTTATATGAGGCATAGTTTCATCGCACTGGATATGTGAATGCACGAAACACGTGTATATGGTCCAAAGATGATTCCCACGGCATTCATGAAACACCCCCTTCATCCCAAGAAGGTGGGAGTGTGGGGTGCCATGTCAAGATACCGAATTGCGGGACACATCCTCTTCCAGAACACAATTATGTCGGCGAGTTAAATGACATCGAACACGGATTTTTGAGCTGCATATGGCGTATGAGAGGAAAAAATCCACAATGGCTGGTTCGAACAAGACGGTACAGCAAGCTATACATCACGTCAAACAGTTGAAATTGCTTTTCAGTGATCGTATAACTTCCAAGGGATTATGGCCTCCATGCTCACCTGATTAAATTATCATCATCGGATTACTTCTTGCAGGAGCTACATTAAATACCAGGCATATGCGAACAATCCCAACACTCTGGAAGAGTTGCAATAAAAAATTACCATCATCACTATTAATATTCATCCAAATCTGTAAATGTCCAGCATAGTTTGTTGTGCACGCTTATGCTTTGAACATGGTAATGAACACTTCCAACATTTGTTATAACGTGTTTCGACTGCTACTTTTTTTTGGTTTCTCATATCACAAAGTTTCATGCGTCTCTGAAATATTGTTACTTTTTACCGGGACCGAGAGACGTCGTGAGTAAGCCTTGTTCTAACCCTTTATTATTCTAAGTTTCTAACCCTCCATTATTATGCCGTTTATTATAGTGTAGTCACTAAAGTTTATAGTATGTCGTCACACCATTTTTATTTTGATGTTATCTTTCTCATCACCATCCCTTTATCTTATACTCCACAATTCTCCACTCCGTTACCCTTGTGGGCATTATTTACCACAGTATTTAAATTTATATCGTGTAAAATTAGATAATGTATATATATTATTTCTAATCCAAGAGAACGCTCCCTTGAGGAATGACGTGTAACATTTTTAGGCTCCGCCCATCGTACGCCATCTTGAATGTGGGAGCTCGTAGTTGTAAGAAATTATGGTCACTAGTTCCTCAGTTTCACAGTAAGGTTGTGCTGCTTAAATTGCAATTGATTCTCTTTAAAATCTTAAACGTTTAACTTAGTTTAAATTCCTTTTGAAAGGCGCGTTCATAACTTTGTTTAGGCTACTGTGCCACTGGTTATTGATAATTTAATCTTAAGTTTGTCCTATTTCGGACCGAGGAGCCATTTGCTCCTTTTGTATATATTGTAAATATTTTAAATTAGGCTATAAACATAATTATTTAGATAAGCAGTAATATTTCATTTAAATTTAAGTTAAGTTTAGATCGCTGACGGTAATTTACATTAAGTATTACCGTGGGATTTAAACTGATCATTACGTATTGGGTTACGTAACCCCCTCTTGTCTGCTCTGTGGATTTGAGGAGTCCTTGGAATTAATAATTTCGATTCCCCCTATCCTCGGAGTGGATTTAAGAGTAGGTCTAGGAGTGGTTAACTTGCTGGCCATTATTTACTCGATCAGTCATTCAGACTCAGTTGAGTTTAACTTGGGTACGGCTTGGGTCGAGGTGGTGATTGGCTCCAAGAACTTCGTTACTAGAAGAGTCATCACCCTTCGATTCTGTGGCTGTTCTCCTAGGTTTGGTATAGGGAGTTCCACCCAGGCCCTAAGTCGCTCATTTTGTGTGGGACCTCTCAACTGCTCCGAACCGCAGTTGAGGTCAGAGCGCGTCTCGATTAAAGGCTGATTAATCCTGGCAATTTGAGTCAGGGTGGGTAGCTCCTCGAGTTCCGACATAAATTTGGTCCTTCGAACCAATGTTTATAGCCTGATTAACCAGCTCTCTTAGCTGAGTTCGGTTCTGATTATAGGGTGTTAACTTTTTAGACCATAATCAGCCCTTTTAAAATGTCTTCCGAATATCAATTGGTTAAGGACCTCACCCAATCTGGCAAAGATCTCGGCTATGAAGACGAAGAACTCAGAGATTGGGTATCTAAAATGCAGATAGCTGAGCGTCAGCGAAGGGCTGAAGAATTAGACATGAGAAAGATGAATCAGCAGCGAAAGTCCGAGCTGAGGAATCGGCAGCGAAAGCTCGTGCTGATGAGTTAAGAAAGTTGGGAGCTCAAATTTGAACAAACGATTAAGCTTAAAGAGCTAGAAATCGAGCAAGAACGCATGAGAGCGCAGGCTAACCGGCCCTCAAAGGAAGATGGGCTTTCTAGGGTTGCAGGTAATTCAGTAAAGTTACCGCAATTGTAATTACCAATTTTTGAGGGTAAAACCACTCATTGGTTTCAATTTTTTGATAGTTTGTTCATCAATACATACGCGCACGGATCTAGCCGGTTCTCAGAAATTTACTTAAGAGGCCAACTACGGGGAGAGGCTTTGAAGCTCCTCGAAGGGTTTTCATTAACCAATAATGATTACGAAGAAGCATTTAAACTACTACAAGAAACTTTTGGGAAACCACAGCGCATCATTCAGACGCATATTTACGCCTTGTTCGATCTAAAGGGACCCGCTGCAACCGCTAAGGACTTGGGAGCATTCCGGTCCGAATACGAGTGTCACTTGAGAGGATTAAAATCCTTAGGAGTTAAAGTAGAAGATGCCGCTCTTCTTATTAGAAAGTTACCTAATAAGGTTAGGGATAATTTAAATAGGGCCGCAAGGTCCAATTACTGAGAATTTGACACCTTTCGGGAGGCCATGAATGCCGAAATAGAACACATACAAGATGTTGAACCTAAAGTGAAGGTGGAAACGTCGGTCCCCCATAAGAGGGAACAACATAGTCGAAGGATAGGAAAAGGGAATGATTCACCCTACGAGAAATATAATAAATTTACATCAGGCAACTTTAACGTCACTGTTAAATCAAAGGGAAAAGGCAGGCAAAAGACTGACTCAGAAGTTCGTAAACCATCCTAAGTTAGTTGTGTTTTAAGGAACATGTGTTCGAGTGTAATTCGTATAAATATGGCAAGAGTAGGGCAGAACGAGCAAAGGAGATGCACTTATGTACTCTGTCTCGGAAATAACCATGTAGTTAATGACTGCCGTAGCAACCAGACTTGCCGACGTTGAGTTGAGGCATAATACTGCTTTGTGTTATAAGCGGATAGAAGAACCGGTACAAGTCGAAAATACGACTACTGTATCAGCAGCTGCGTCTAACCAGGTACCTAAACTAGCCTCAGGTATTGCGTTGCAAACAGCCATGCTCGAACTAAGAACGGGTAAAGGGGTAAAGCGTGTGCGGGCGTTATTCGATCAGTGCGCCCAGCGCACCCTCTTGCTTAAGACCACCGCACGCAAATTACACTTAAAGGCTAATTCAACTATAACCCTCTCGATCGATGGTTATGACACAAAAGGAAGGTCGCAAACTTACGACACGGTACGTCTCCAAATTAATTCTTCTAGGGGTAATGTACAAATCGAGGCAGTCATGGTAGAAACATTGCCTTCTCGAATAAATATCCCAGACTTGCAGGCTACGGTACACTCTTTAAAAAAGAGGGGTATCATGGTGGCCGACCATATTACGTCGGACTATATTGGTAATGTGGCTTTACTAATCGGGGCAGATTTCTACTACCAATTTATAACTGGCCATAAAGTTGTAGATACAGTACATTTATTGAAATTCCCCATGGGGTACCTAATATCTGGTCCTTTGTGAACATGGGAATGAATTCCCGGAGGTAACTACGGACGTAATAACTGTTCTACACATTGGAACAGAACACGAGGACATAACCACTTCCCTTCAAGGGTTATGGTCACTGGATACGATAGGCATTCGCCTTCATCCAGATCCTCAACAAGACCAAACTCTGATGATGTTTAATGATAATATTGATTATAAAAATGGTCAATATATCACCAAGTTACCATGGAAGCCCAACCATCCTAAATTAAAGGACAATTATGGGTTGGCTCGGGGTAGATTAAACTCTACTTTAAACCATTTAAGATCTAAACCTGAACAGCTACAACTTTGACAAAGTGATAGAGGAACAACTTGAGAAGGGTTTTATAGAGGAGGTAAAGCCTACTTCTTCTCTATTGCCCAAAGGTGAAGGCGTACATTACTTAGCTCACCATGGAGTCAAAAAGGATTCCGCAACTACGCCTCTGCGCGTAATTTTTGATTGTTCTGCTGGTAACCCCAGTTTGAACCAATGTTTATATTCGGGACCGTCTTTGGTGGAAGACATTGGTCACATACTTTTACGTTTTCACCTTAAATGTTACGCATGTATCAGCGACATTGGCAAGGCCTTTTTAATGATAAGATTACATGAGGAGGATCGACATGTGACTCGATTTTTGTGGCCTAAGGAGCCACACAAGCCGCACTCGTGTCTAGTTACCTATCGGTTTAAAGCGGTATTGTTTGGTGCAACATACAGCCAATTCTTGCTGAATGCGACGATCGCGCACCACCTACAAAAGAAAAACTCCCCTACCGCCTTTGCTGTTCAAAGAAATTTGTATGTAGACAACTTACATGGAGTAGCTGATAATGAAACTGATCTTATTAAATTCTACCATGATTCTAAGTTACTTTTGGGAAAGGCCAACTCTCCTAAAAGAGTGGGCCACGAATTCACCTTCATTGAAAGTAATCATTGATAAGCATGGTGATGGTCTCTTGGAATCAAAACCGGTAATTAAAGTACTTGGTATGGCCTGGAAACTGACTAATGATACCATGTCTTACTCAAAAAGGGAGTTTGGTTTAGATAATCCTACCAAACGTAGTGTCCCAAGTAAAACAGCTAGTTTATACGACCCGTTAGGTTATCTTTTACCAGTCACCATACGTACGCGTATATTGTTGCAGGAAATCTGGCGGGTAAAACTTGGCTGGGGATGAGCCCATCCCCCTTTACTTAGCTCAGATTTGGCATACAGTAGCTCGAAACTTGGAAGAAGTGTACTCATACATTGCACCTCGTCAGGTAATTAATGCATCTGAAATCGAGATTCATGGCTTTTCAGATGCTAGCTCGAAAGCTTATGGTACTGCGGTGTATCTAGTAGCTAACCAACGTGCCTCATTAGTCTTGGCCAAAGCCCGAGTAGCACCGCTAAGGGGTTTAACTATCCCACAATTGGAATTGACAGCAGCAACGCTGCAGCACGTTTGATAAAATACGTGATGAATAGTTATTCGAATGAGCTATTATTCACTGCTATCCACTGCTGGTCAGATAGTGCCGTAGCTCTGCATTGGCTACATTCGGATAAATCATTAAAACCTTTCCATCGCAACCGGGTCGATGAAGTCTGGCATTTAATTCCGACCGCAGAATGGCATTATGTAAGCAGTGCCGACAATCCCAGTGATTTAATTTAGAGAGGGATTTCTTACGGCCAGCTTGTAGTAACTAACAAATGGGAACAGGGACCGGTTTGGTTACCGTATCCACAAGAGTGGCCTCAAAATAACAAGATCCACCTAAACCAAAAGAATTATGTTAGTAATGAAGGTTGGTCCGTGTGTGAACCACTAGTTTCAGCTGTCATGGCAAGTCCTGTGTGATAGACTTTAATAGGTTTAGCCAATTGTTTAAATTGATAAAAACGATGGTCTTAGTGCAGCGGTTTATTCAGATATTACGTAAAAGTTCGGTTCCAAAAACTACCCACTCGTTCACGAGTCACAAGTTTACCGTGACATACCGTGAAATATTGTTACTTTTTACCGGGACCGACGAGACGTCGTGAGCAAGCCTTGTTCTAACCCTCCATTATTATATCGTTTATTATAGTGTAGTCACTAAAGTTTATAGTATGTCGTCACCATTTTTATTTTTATTTTATCTTTCTCATCACCATCCCTTTATTTTATATACTCCACAATTCTCCACTCCGTTACCCTTGTGGGAATTATTTCCCACAGTATTTAAATTTATATCGTGTAAAATTAGATACTGTATATATATTATTTCTAATACAAGAGAACGCTCCCATGAGGAATGACGTGTAACATTTGAATGTGGGAGCTGGTAGTTGTAAGAAATTATGGTCACTAGTTCCTCAGTTTCGCTACAGTAAGGTTGTGCTCCGCTTAAATTGCAATTGATTCTCTTTAAAATCTTGAACGTTTAACTTAGTTTAAATTCCTTTTGAAAGGCGCGTTCATAACTTTTAGGCTACTGTTGCCACTGGTTATTGATAATTTAATCTTAAGTTTGTCCTATTTCGGACCGAGGAGCCATTTTGCTCCTTTTGTATATATTGTAAATATTTTAAATTAAGCTATAAACATAATTGTTTAGATAAGCAGTAATATTTCATTTAAGTTAAGTTTAGATCGCTGACGGTAATTTACATTAAGTATTACCGTAGGATTTAAACTGATCATTACGTATTGGGTTACGTAACCCCCCCTCCTCTTGTCTGCTCTGTGGATTTGAGGAGTCCTTGGAATTAATTTCGATTCCCTCTATCCTCGGAGTGGATTTAAGAGTAGGTCTAGGAGTGGTTAACTTGCTGGCCATTATTTACTCGATCAGTCATTCAGACTCAGTCGAATTTAACTTGGGTACGGCTTGGGTCGAGGTGGTGATTGGCCCCAAGAACTTCGTTACTCGAAGAGTCATCACCCTTCGATTCTGTGGCTGTTCTCCTAGGTTTGGTACAGGGAGTTCCACCCAGGCCCTAAGTCGCTCATTTTGTGTGGGACCTCTAAACTGCTCCGAACCGCAGTTGAGGTCAGAGCGCGTCTCGATTAAAGGCTGATTAATCCTGGCAATTTGAGTCAGGGCGGGTAGCCCCTCGAGTCCCCACAACCCTGCATATATATATTGTATTTACAGTATATGTATATTATACATATGTACAGTGTATATATATACACACACATCGTGTTTCACAACCGGTCTCCCATACTTTGAGGGGTGATTTAGGGGGTGATATCGAGTAAAAAATTCTATACAACATAGGTCCTATTTCCAACCGCTGTGGAACTACGGACGTTGTAAGATGTGCAAACAAATCCCTACTTGTGTGTAATTCGATAGATGGCAACACTGGTGGTAGTTTCGGTTAACGAAGTTACCACTGCTAATCCTGTTTTCTTTCACTTGGTTCTCATCTGTGGTACGAGACACTGTGTTGCGCTAAGGTGAACAATCAAAATGAAACAGTTCACACACGCTGAATACGCTGATATCCATTTCATTTATGGATTCTGTGATGGTAACAGCAGAGCAGTAGTTGAGGAATATAGAAGACGTTTTCCGAACCGCCAAATACCGAACAGGCAAGTGTTTAGTGACACACACCAGAGATTAAAAGAAAAAGGAACAATTGTTCCACGTGACCAAGAACATGTAGCACGACGGCCCGTTGCTGTGGAGGAGCGCATACTGGACCTAGTACAACTTAGCCCAACTACCAGTGTTCGAGGGATTTCTAAACGAATTGGTGAACCCGCATTGCGTGTATGGTGAACCGTACATGATGGTTTGTATCCTTATCATTTGCAACGTGTGCAAGCTCTTCAACGGAATGATTACGATAAATGTGTTCAATTTTGCCAGTGGATGGTTATGCATCACCATATTCTTAATTGCATACTGTTTAGTGATGAAGCCAAATATATTCGGGATGGAATTAACAATAGACGAAATTCCCACTTGTGGTCCGCCGATAATCCCCACGGTATCGTTGAAGGAAACTTTCAACATCGATTCTCGGTGAATGTTTGGTGCAGTGTAATTGGGGATCAGCTGATTGGACCGTTCGTTTTGGAACAACGATTAACTGCTGATATTTATCTGAACTTCCTGACGAACGAATTGCCGCTTTTGATGGAGGACGTTCCCTTGGAGACAAGGCGCAGGATGTTCTTTCAGCATGATGGGGCGCCGCCACATTTTGGTTGTCATGTTACGGATTACTTGAATCAGCAGTATGGGAATCGTTGGATTGAGCATACTGGTCCAATATCGTGGCCCCTGATATCTCTTGACGTAACCCTGTTAGATTTCTTTTTATGGGGCCTTATGAAAGAGATGGGCTATAAGACCAAATTACAAACGAGAGAGGAACTCTTGCGTCGGATTATAGATGCCGCTGCTTACATACGAGAACACCCCGAAATGATTCAATGGGCAGTGGACGCTTGTTTGGAACAAGCAAGGCTATGCATTGAAAACTGAGGCGGACATTTTGAACATTTATAAGGTATATCTCGTAAAATGTAGCAATAAATATAAGGTTGTAACATATATTCTGCTCGAATTTTTAGTTTATTTACAACAAAAATTAAATGACATGACAAATTAATCAATATAATTCCTTTCTTTTTCTGTAACCTCCTCCAACCTGTAGAAAAGTTTTTTTATGCCACGTTCGAAGAAATTCCTTGGTTTCGAGTTAAAAAAAAGCGATCACTTCGTTTTCGATAGCTTCCCTGTATTGCAACTTTTTTCCAACTAGGTGGTGGTGCAGACTTCTGAATAAATGGTTGTCTGAAGATGCGATGTCTGGAAAATAAGGTGGATGAGGCATTTTTTCCTAACCAAATGCCTCCAATTGAGCAGTGGTGATTCGAGCAGTGTGAGGGCGCGCGTTATTCTGGTGGAATAGAACACCTCTGCGATTAATTAATGCAGGACGTTTTTCTTGTAATGCCGTCTTCAATCGTTGGAGGTGTTGGCAGTAGACTTCGGATGTGATTGTTTGGTTATCTGGCAGAAGCTCAAAATGAATAATTCCTTGCATTTCCCACCAAACGCATAGCAAAATTTTCTTTGGATGGGGTCCATTCCTTGGCTGAGGTTCAGGTTTTGTTTAACGGCTAAGCCACGGATGTCGACGCTTAATATTGTTATAGAGGACCCATTTTTCATCCCCAGTGACGATCAAATTCAAAAACGGTGCCTGCAGTTGCCGAGAATGCAGTGATGTGCAAATATCGATTCGATGTTGAAGATTCGCCTGTCATAAATCATGCGGAACCCATTTTCCAACCTTCACTACTTTTCCTAACAGCTTCAAATGACAATGAATGGTCATATGGCTAACGCCGAGTTGCAGGCCAAGTTCTCTTACAGTTACCGTTGGGTTTTCCTCCACTGTTGCTTTCAGCAACTCATCAAACTCATTTGGTCGTCCTGTTCGTTGATAATCTTTCAGACTGAAGTTTCCGTTTCTGAACTTCTCAAACCATCTCCAACACATCCATTCGCTTACATCATTTCCATAAACTCCTTGAATGTTTCTTGCGGATTCACTAGCGTTAGATCCTTTATGGAACTCATACAGCATCACATGTCGAATATGCTCTTTCGTGGGCTCCATGTTTTTTTTCAATTAGTGTAATATCGTAGGGGTGGCGTTGTAACTGTATGAAAAACACCAGAGAAAATATTCATTAGCCTAATCCTACACTAGCCTAAGTCATTTTGTATCGTGATAAAACATGTACGAACCTGTCGCTGCGTGTATTTTGCAACATTTCTAAAACTATTTCACATTATCTTGAGGTTATTCTATTATCTATCGTCCGTTTTCTAATCGAGCAGAATTTTTTACACCCTGATACATCAGATTAATACTCATTTATTTTTTTCCGTGCACCTTAAAACGTCCGTAGCTCAGCAACGGTTGGAAATAGCACCGATGTTGTATTAACTTTTTTACTCGATATCACCCCCCAAAGTATGGCAGACCGGTTGTGAAACATCCCGTATATGTATCGTATTTACTCGCGTATAATGCGCACTTGTTTTACCATTTTCCCATCTTTAAAATCGAGGTGCGCACTATACGTGCAGTCAAAACATGAAAAATATCAGTAATAAATAGGTATAAAAACAGTGGAAGAATACACAGGCATTTTTATTAAACTCTTATAGCCATACTTCCTTAGTACGCGAAATAAAACGACTATTTAGAACTCACTCAAGATTACACCATTGACAATATTAGGTTAATCAATCAGGTAATCACAGTGCGACAGACATTCTTTGAATGAAAGGTTTACCATAATTACTGTCTGTACAATTTCCGCATCCATGCCCGAGTCACTGGTGTTTGAGGAGTCGCCTACTTCCTCCGAGGGGTCATCGGGGTCGCTTGCATCCTCTTCTTCCTCCCACAGTAGATTATCTTCAACACCGACAAGGATATTGCTGATACTGCATTTCATGAATTGGCTACCAAACGGCGCAAGGGAAGAACAACATACAAGTCGCAGCTTGTTTCGAGACAGTCTAAAAAGACACCAGCTCCGCGATCGAACGGGACGCGCATTATAAGCACAAGCAAACGTTTTTTTCTGAATGTGGACTCTGAAAAACAGGGTGCGCATTATACGCGAGTAAATATAGTATATATCACACACCACACACACACACACACACACACACACACACACACACACACATATATATATACAAAAATTTTTTTCCCTTATCACCCCCATCCCCTTATCACCATCCTCTTCATCTTATCTCCCCGTTCCCCCTTATCACTGCCCCCACAATCATATATATATATATATATATATATATATATATTATATATATATAAATATATATATATATAAATAAATTATTTTACGAAAGTAACACGTGAATAATATTTACGATGAAAATAACCACGAAGGAAAAAGAAAATACAGAATGGTGCTTAAGCGCTTTCGTTTAATGACATCCTCAGGAACACTGATATAAATAACAAGTTCGAGACTATATATAGGTCACAAAGAAAAAATAAAAAAAAAATTGTCGGAGGAGCATTGTTTAAATCCGTTCTGAACGAATTAAAAACAACAGAATCAAGCGAAAAAAGGCCCTGGCTAATGTTGAAATTATTTGTAAGTTGAATAATGACAGACTCAAGAATATTTCTATTAACAATGTTCCTCGAGTGAAACAAAATTGAAGGAATATTTCAATCACTGCAGTAGGGTAACTCTGACAAATGGACGAAAAGGGCATTGGACAACTGTCCCGTTCTAACGGAATAGTGATGGTGTTTTACACGAGTGTGCAAATCCTTTCCCGTCTGTCCAATGTAAAAGGAATCACATTGTTTATAAAATTGGTTGTAAAAGCGAGCGTTTTTACCACTTTCCATTGTAATCGATACTGAACCAACGTGTGAAATGAGTTTAGGCTATAACACACAACCAGTTTCATCTGGTTACCTCTAAACAATCTGGAATGGGGTAGGGATATCAAGTTGAAACACAAAACCGGTTTTATCTGGCTACCTCTACACAATCCAGAATTATTCAAGTGGAGGCATTACTTTTCAGCCCACCCTCGTGTGTGTGTGTGTGTGTATATATATATATATATATTATATAGAGAGAGAGAGAGAGAGAGAGAGAGAGAGAGAGAGAGAGAGGAACACCAGAGAAAAAATAAACATCCGTCAAGGTTTAATAATACCAACGTTTCGGAATTTAGGGCAATTTTATCGGCACTAGGAACTTTGTTATAACCCTTCAAAATTCTTGGTTCCCATACTATCACCTATAACTTATAATTTGTATATAGCACGGGATTCTTTTTTCTTTCGTTAGAGAAATTACCTCATTAAATAATAATTCTTACACCATGGCTAGCTTCGATGTAAAATCTTTATTTACCAATGTGCCTGTTGCAGAAACTATTGATATATGTATTGACAATCTTTTTAATGATACTGATACTGTGCAGGGTTTTAATAGAGGTCAGTAGCATGGGCGAAAAATGTATGAGTGCAATTGCATTGCAATATTGCATAATACGTAACGTTGCAAGATTGCTAACCCCAACCCCCTTTGTTGCCAACCCCAAAATGGGATTGCAAGGGGTATGCAACTTGGAGGCGGAGTTATCCCCCAAGCTGAACCCCCCAAAGGGGCATACCTAACCTAAGGGGGCCTCTTTGGGAGAGGTGGTGGGACGGCCTCACCCCCCAAAGGGGCAGAAAGAGAGAGAGAGAGAGAGAGACCCAGAGAAAGGGTGTTCACTTGGCTGCCTGCCAAGCTCATATGGGGTTCTTCATCCTCCCGCCGCTACTTAGTGCCCCTAATCAGCCAGTTGGCTGAGTTGCCAGATTCGTTATTTAATTATTCCACATATTATTCAGGCATTTGGTTGCTAAATACCACCATATATTTTAATCTATATTAGGGAGAGTTGCTAAATACCACCATTTATTTATTTATATGAGGATAGTTGCCAGGCATCACCATATATTTTAATTTATATTATGGAGAGTTGCTAAATACCACCATTTATTTAATTCGTTACCAAAGCAGGTGAATTTTCTCCTTAAAGAGAACTACTTATTTTAAGAAATAAATCTAATCTGAATTAGATAAAACACCATTACTTCAATACGAAACATAGTATTAACAAAATATTAGTGCAGGAAAAATATACATAAATTATTTTGAAAATATACAAAACGTATAACCGTATTAGTACAGGAATATATATATATATATATATATATATATATATAAATATATTGTCTTTACGTTCTACGATGCAAAACGTTAAACTCGCCATTGATAGTCTATATCATAGCAATTAACTAATTATTCTGAAAACCGAAACAAGTTATATAATCGTGTACAAGGAATAAATAAAACACCAATACATCGTTCTGATTATGAATTAGTGGATATGCAATGGGACATATATATATATATTATATAATATTAATATATATTATATAATATATGATCAAATAATAGAACGGAAAATATATAATCAGACAAAGCCAGTATTTACAAAATATTAGTACATGAAAATATATTTCACAATTCGTGCGGAATTAAAGAAAAAAATTATATAATAAATAAATGACAGGGCTTGTTACTCATGGTACCCTAATGCTCTCCCCGTGTGTCTAAAGCTGGTGTAAAACACTTCAATTCCAAAATAAAAATAAATGAACACTTCGTGCGTGGATAAATTTCAAAACAAAAAGAAAACTTATCACGTAAAATCAAACCGTATTTACTGGAATTTTATATCCAGAAATTTTTAATTAACTTTCGCCAACGGTTACAACAAACAAAATTAGAAAATTAGTCAGTGTGTGTATGACTAAATTGAGGCCTGTTGTCCGACTTATATTTTCCAACCAATAGTGCATTTCGATACAATGAGCATATGATCCAAAATTGCATTATTGGCCAAAATCTTAAATAAGCATTATTTTGTGTAATTAAATTCGCGTCTCGCAGTAAAACACATCGCATCAATCCTTGACTAATAAAAATATAAATTCAAAATAAATAAGCAAACTTTAAAATATTTTGAAATATATTGTCTTTACCCTGCTTCTCATATATGTTTATATAGTTATCCAGCTACTATCAGGACAACATAGAACGAACAAGAAAATGTCTATATAAAATCCTGAACAGAACGCACATACTATTTTCACGAAAAACGACAAATATGGGCAATAATCGCACCCTTTCACTTAGAATTTCATTACACAATCATCGCATCGTCTCTAATTTACGTGTTTCTTTCACTAATATATATATATATATATATATATCCCACCCCGACCTTCAGCGATAGCGTAGATCCAAGGTAGGGATACTCGTCCTGAAAAAAAGTCCATCTAAAAATTGTATAAACCCTCCCCACGGAAAAAGTTCATCTAATTTCAGCGCCATTAAAACGATACTCGAACAAACCCAGTTGTTCATCCTTCCACACAATAAAAATTGTATTTGAAAATAATAATAGCTAACTTTTTGTAATTAATTTATTTCTCAATCTTCTAACTTGTATTTCAACTTCGTCTTAGATCTATCTACGTCCATTGTTTGCACAGGTGCCTGCTGAAATGCCCAGGAAGGAAAAAAAATAAAATATATATATATATATATATATAAGCAAAAATCAAATTTGAAAAGGACGTAGTTAAATTGGAAATGTCTGTTATTGTACAGAAATTCATTTTACACCTGTCTAGTAGCAATAAGTTGTTTATTTCAACATCATAATGTAATATTCATTATGGGGTTACGTAAACTCAACACTAGTCAATGTGTGCGGGCCCCCTGTGGATTCATAATTTTAAACTTTAATTTATGAAGTCTGGAAATAAAATTAAATAATTGTACATTCCAATTAAATTAAAAATTGAAAGTGAAAATCTTACGTCAGAACCCAAAAAATAATTTCCACAACAAATTACTATTAATTAAAAGTAAAAACAGAACTAAGACTGAAAAGTAATAATAATATATATATATATATATATAATATACCGGTCCCCTATAGATGTCTTCCAATAAACCATGCGCTATTTTCTTTGATATCCAAAGGTATACGTTATAAGAACTTCGGGCATAAAACGCTTTTTGTTTTACAAACAATAGAAGCCGCTAAACAATGACAAAGTTCATCACGAAATCTGTTATCTCTCTCTCTCTCGTACAATTTCATATAAATGTATAAATTGTATATACAAAATCTAAACCGGCAGAATTAAATAATTCGACGAGCAAATCGCATGGAAAAATAAATTAACAACTTTGATCAAACCAGACGGGGAGAAAACTGAGACCATATAAAGATTCACACAATAAATATATATATATATACACACACACACGCTTGCTAAAGATTTATTCATTTTAACATTTGGCTACAAGCAGTGAAGTTATAAGTTTTGGAAGGAGAGCGACAGCTTAACAACGAAATGTGAATGCTTATTCCTTTCTGTACAAACTCCACCCTTCGGTTGAAGATAATTTTAAAACCTTTATTGGACAATACAACATTCTAAAGCCCGTACAACACCACGCACATGTATATTTTCACCCCCGATCAGAACAGGGGTTTTCCAATCCTTCATACATATTTCAGACGAATTATTGTATGTTAATATCTTCCAAAGTTTGCGATTAAGCTATTCAAACTGAAACCTTTTTGTTTACCACAAAACGCCCATCTCTAAAATCTGATAAGCTCGTACAAGCCTCAGCACGATTTCTCTCTCTCTCTCTCTCTCTCTCTCTCATATATATATATATATATATATATATATATATATATATATATACACACGGGGCTCCAATAAACCTTAGCCCCCTCGCCCATGGCCTAAACCATTAGAGGTACGGTACAGTAAAACTAAACATACCTTACAAAAGAGAATGTAATCCTGCATTTAGGTGTTCCCGCCATTGGCTTCCAAGACAGCCAGAATTTGCTGTGGGTAGTTTGCCAAAAGTGACGTGAATAGATCTTGATCGTTACGCAAATTTGCTAAAACAGTTTCATTTTGTTGCGTCATTGTATTTTGTATCCTTCGAAAACCGATTTGCTGCAGGTTCTTGAAACAAGAGACATTCAACCTTGTTCTTTATAACTGATCCAATGTGTTCATAGACGTTCAGGTCAGGAGAATTTCCTGGCCTTTCTTCATTTCCAAAGAAATCGATCTCATGGTTCCGCAACAACTGCTGAGTGGCTAATGCCTTAAAGCAGCGGGCCTTATCGTGCAGAAGTGCGACCGACCTGATCGACATCCATAACATTGTTTGGGTTTCTTAGAAAAGGAATGACATGCTGGGATAGAATAATATCACGAAAACACTGTCCATCCCAACTCTGACCATTTGGCTTCAGCACCCACATGAGCTTTGCAGTGAACAAAACAAACA
This sequence comes from Bathynomus jamesi, assembly GCA_023014485.1. Lineage (NCBI taxonomy): Eukaryota > Metazoa > Arthropoda > Malacostraca > Isopoda > Cirolanidae > Bathynomus > Bathynomus jamesi. Next base: position 103,913 of record JAJOZX010000007.1, on the reverse strand, counting down.
CACCAACACAGTCTGGACTTTTTAATAATTCGCGATAATGTTCATTGTCATCGATTTCATCCGGTGTTGTGGCCCACACTCGATCATTTTGGTAGTTAGGCCAACGTGTTACGTAAACCAAAAATTCATCGGAGACCGCTAAATGCATGAAATCATCCACATCCCAATCTTCAAGAAAATGGGCAAACCACATTGTCATCGATGTTAAGTTGAGTTTTTCTTGGCTTTGGAAATTCATGCCTAGGCTTTAAACCTTGCCTATGATGGTACAGTCGAATGATCTCACCACTAACGATCTTTCCTCTCAACACTTCGATCTCTCTAGAAAGTTTAGCACAGCTGTTTTTCCGCTTACGCGTACCGCTTTCAATGATGTCCTTTGTTTCCTGAGAGAGTGGCAAATTTGGGCGCCCAGATTTGGTTGTATCCATTTTACATTCATCCAAAGTTTAATTCCAATTTCTTTTGACGAAGTCCTCACTTCTTCGCAACTTTTTGGCAACCCATGAATGTGTTGTAAAGGTGGCTCCAGCATCACGAGCTTCCCGAAATGTTATTGCTCGTATGCGATCTATCACACGTTGCCTCTCCGAATCACCAATTAATTGAGAAGCCATTATATTATCACTATCAGCTAGAGTAATTTTAATACCTGCAATAAATAAAGAATTTTATATATTTTTATAATCACTAAAAACTATTTCGATATAAGTAAACATGTAAGCTGCAAATGAGGGGGGGGGCTAAGGTTTTCTGGAACCCCTTATATATATATATATATATATATATAAATTTTTTTTTTTCTACAAACTAAAATTAAGTATTTGTACGGAGATATTTCTTATAAGCAGCCAAATTCTCGTATTTGTAGAAAATCACTATAATAAAAAAAAAAAAAAAAAAACACTTTTTCATATTCATATTCATGGCCGGGGCGTGGCATGTCAGCGCCATGCAAATTGAATTTCAGTGTAATGCAGACCTCCAATTATCCAACAACATAAGTCTTCCTTAATTACACCCTTTTTAGATGGGTTTTTCCGTGTGGAGGGCTCTGATCAGCGGGGTGCGGTACGCTTACTAATAATAAATATCTGATGATAGTAATAAGGATTAAAATAAATAGAAAAATATATTATTTTTAATACTTTGCAATTTTAACCTTCCATTCTATTTATATTCTAATTTCAGTAATTTTAACAATTGGAAACCGCCATTCAACAAATCCAATGAGAAATAATGTAACATTTGATGTTCATGTTTTTTTTTATATGCAGGAAGGAAGGGCCAAGGGCGAATGCTTAGCGTAAATGAAGAAAAAAATAACAAGAAATAATGGGTGAAAATGGAAGAGAAGGAATTGGGATTTTTGTTACAGTACAGTCCTTTATACTGATTTCATTAACATTAAGTTTAGCAGTTTATTGGTGGTTTAAAACATTTGAGTGATGTTTAATTGCTGGGAATAATATTAAAGTTTCAATGTACATTCATATGCGACTTTCATTACGCATGTTTTGAAATTATTTAATTTTGGTGAGAAATGAATACCGGGTAATACAGCTTTGTCATCAAAATAGTGATTATAATTGGAGTTTATACAGGTTATTTAAGCTAATTATTCATTTAACAAATAAAACATACATATTACGCATTTTTGCGGTCTTATTAGTAAACACCTTCTCGCCTCTCCTAACCTATACCTTTCATATAAACTCAGTGTCTGTTCCCATTTCTGCATAGGCCCAACTCACTTAGCCTACAGGGTTTACAGCGTCATAATAGCCTACTTGTTACAAAGCCTATAAACTCAACCAAACTCTCAGCCTAACCGTATAGGCTATCTGAAATGTTCTTTCAATACTGCCAAATCGGACTCTCATAAATTATGCTACTGTAATGCCGCAAGTAGGCTTATTCCTGTGTAACTACCGTATATTTTGTTATCCTAATTACTGTTCCAAACACCATTACATTATTCAACGCTTGCCCTGCATGAAATCAATCCTTATTGTCAATAACTATTATTTTGTAACAGTGCACAATTCAATATAAAATAACTGTTATTCACTCTAAATAATTATTTCTTTTGTGGTAAATTTGAACATAACTAAATCCAAAATAACCTTAATTTATGTTTCATTTAAATTTTAAATGGCCGAAAACAGTTGACAAAAGAAAGCTGAATTAGTGGTACAGAATGAGGAAATTTCCCCAGTCTGTATAAAACTTAAGTGGATGCAAAGTTGTACTTTAAAAAACGGCTGTCTGACAGGAGGATTTTCTACACAAGATATATGGAGAGTGAACATATTTCAAAGCCAAATTATAATCTTTAGTATAGTAGAATTTCTTACATTCATTTAACGAATTCCAGAGTTACTGACTGTTCCCTATAGTCTAATACACTATATATATATATATATATATATATTATATATATATGAAAATTATTTCACGAAAGTAACACGTGAAAAATATTTATGATGAATAAAACCACGAAGGAAACACAGATGGTGCTCAAGCGCTTTCGTCTAATGACATCCTCAGGAACACTGAAGTACATAAAGAATTACAGCCTATATATAGGTTACAGAAAGAGAAAAAAAAAATATATATATATACAATAAACGGAGAAACGAAATTAAAGGATTGTGGAAGGGGGCACACAAATTTATAAGGAAAAACTATCGATTTTTAGCACAAGATTAAGATTTGTTTCCATACAATGTTATAGATAAAAAAAATAAAAAATAAAAAAAATATATATATATACAAATTTATACTGAAAATCTGCCCAAGTTTTAGCACTCTGCTCTTTTTGTATATAAAAATTGAACAATTATCGATTTTTAGCACAAGATTAAAAGATTTGTTTCCAAACAATGTTATAGATAAAAAAATATATATAAATTACAAATTTATACTGGAAATCTGCCCGGGTTTTAGCATTCTGCCCTTTTTTTTTGTATATAAAAATTGAAAAATAAAAGTTATTAGGGTGGCATACAAATTTTACCAAAGATTTAGCGTTCTACCTTTCTTATCTAAATCTGTTCTGAAGGAATTCAAAACAACAGGATCGAGTTGAAAAAGACCTTTGCTTATGTTGAAGTTATTTGTTAGTTGGATAATGGCAGACTCAAGAATATTTCTATTAACAATGTTGCTGGAGTGGAATAAAACTGAAGCATTATTCCAATCAATACAGTGGGATAACTCTGACAAATGGACAAAAAGGGCACTGGACAATTGTCCTGTTCTAACGGAATATTGATGCTGTTTTATACGTGTGCAAATCCTTTCCCGTCTGACCTATGTAAAAGGAATCACATTGTTTACAACCAATTTTATAGATAATGCCTGAATTATTGGTAGGGCTATTTTTTACTATGATATTTTTCACAATATTGTTATATGAAAATACTACATTAATATCCAAAAGTTTAAATACATTAGCAATGCCTAAAAAGCCCGGGAAAAATGGAAGTACTAAAATATTTTTTGACAAAGTACGAGTGTTATTATTGACGCGATAGAAAGTTCGTTTTGCCTTGTTGAGACAAGATTCCATAAACGCAGATGGATAACACAGATCACTTCCAATACCGTTGATTTTTTCTAATTCGGCATCGATGTATTCCGGACTGGCGATCCTAAGGGCGCGGAGAAACATTGAAGAAAAAATGGCCTTCTTAGTGGGGTGTCATGTCCCGAGTAAAAGTGTACGTAGGACAAATTGTTTTTTTTTTTCCGATAGATACTAAACTTAAAACCTGGGCTTTCCCTATGTACACGCACATCCAAAAATGGGATTGAATTGTCTTGTTCCACTTCTAAAGTAAACTTAATAGAGGGGACTTGATCATTTAACTGAAGGAGGAAGTTATCCAGGTCACGATTCATGGGCCAGATACACAAAATATCGTCGACGTACCGCAACCAAGGGATGCCAACCCCCAGGATTCTCGGAATGTAAGTAATTTCGAAAAACTCCATATAAATATTGGAGAGGAGGGGCGACAAGGGGTTGCCCATGGCCATCCCAAAAACTTGTTGATAATACTCGTTATTGAAAGTGAATTTACAGTCTTTGATGCAAAGCTTAATAAGTTCCAAAACAATGTGTGAAGGTAGTGGCAGGTCATACTTATGTAATTCTTGGGAGAGAAAGTCAAGCATATCGTCAATCGGCACTTTTGTAAACAATGAACAAACGTCAAAACTGATCAATCTATCGTTAGTTTCAGTACGTGCATTATTCAATTTTTCAATAAGATCCATGGAATTTTTTACATGTGAATCAGAGATAGTTCCAAGAATGGGGGACAAGACTTTGACAAGCCATTTGGAGAGTTTATAAGTAATAGAGCCCACCTAGCTAATAATAGGGCGCATAGGGTTGCCTTTATAATGATTTTGAAGGTCCATTCAATTAAAAAAGAAGTACTAAAGTAAAGATTTTATTATTATGTGCATTGAATATCTGACAAGCGTTTATTTAATACTCGTCAATGATTACACTGGGGAACAAATTTCAACTTTTTGTCTATTGAATTAGATTTGACAGTTAGTTCTAGGTAATTTGGGTGCGCTGAGCACGAATTTTTACTCGGTTTTGCTCTATCAGGTCCTGAGTTTGCTCAACACCCCTCCTCTTTCGTCGTATTCATAAAAAGGTTTTTTTCTCAATACTCGCTAAGTCTTTTTGCAGTTACACATTATGCAACTAGGTTTTTATCTAGGTATTTGTACCTATTGTTATGGTATTGTTGTATTATGTATATTTTTATATGTAACACCCTAAAAATATTTTAATTTTGTCATTTTTAACCCATTTTAATATTAGTAAATTAAGTTAAAAATATCATAGAATTCTAAAATTTTCTCGAGCGTTCCTGTTCTCTGTAGAGTATTCTAGAGGGACAACTAAAATATATAAAAGCGACTCGTTTCCAGAGTTAATCAGTCAATTCAATCAGTCAGTCAGTCAGTCAGTCAGTTGAGTTAGTTAATTAAGTTTGGGCATTAACATAATTTTGAATTGGCATATGATTTAGTGAGTAATTTTGTCATCGTGATTTAATATAGTTGATTTAATTAGACGTAATTTATATTGTACCTACTCATCCGTGTTTCTAGTTTAATTTCATAGATTGTAAGTACCTATTTCATAATAAGTACCTATTTAAACTAATTTTTGTGTTTATATTTCAGATTTTCTTAAATTTATATGAATTAAGGGCTTTAAATACCTTTACAAATTGGCAGAACAATCAAGCAATATGTCATCAAGCACTTGAAAGTTCAAATGCAAAAACAACCCTGATTCCTTGTTATATATGTGGAAATTTTACACTTCCACATCAACGAGCAAATATAACTGACTTCGTAAAAAGAGCTTACTTAGCTTATTTTGGCATAAAACTGGGGGACCAAGATAAATCGTGGGCTCCACATAAAGCTGCACTATATGCATTGAAAGACTGCGACATTGGACGAAGGGTTCGGATTCAAAAATACCTTTTGGAGTTCCGATGGTAAGTTTATGATTTCATAAAACTACGTAATTTAATCACTAGTATACTGTAACTTACCTAAATGTAATTGTAACTTAGGTACATAAACAAAAATTTACAGAAAATGTTTATAAGAATCTCAAATATTGCATAAGGTTGAAACACATAGAAATGTTAAATGTTTGTGTGATAACTTTTGATAAAATTCATAAAAACAAGTCTCTCGTCGCTTTTGTTAACGCTTTACAATTTTTTTTCCATATCAGGTGTGGCGAGAGCCTACTAACCACGAGACCGATTGCTACCTTTGCTTTGTCAAGACTTCGGGCTTCACTAAGAAAAATAAACATTGTATCGAGTACCCAAATTTCGACACCGCGATACGACCTGTGCTACATTCAAATGAGATCCCCATTCCAAAATTTAAGGGTCTGCAACTCAAGAATTAGTTGAAGATGTTCCTGAAAATATTGTTATGCACTTTGAGGAGTCAGACACCGATTTTGACCCCAGCGTATTTGAAAGTCAAAACGATCCGCAAAAGTTTAACCAGGCCGAGTTGAATGATCTTGTAAGGGATCTAAATTTGCCAAAAAAGGCTGCGGAAATTTTAGCTTCAAGACTTAAAGAGAAAAACTTGCTTACTTCAAACACATACATTTCATTTTACAGAAAAAGAGAAGAAGAACTTGTTAAATATTTTAGAACAGAGGATAGTTTAGTATATTGCTGCGACATAGTTGGTTTGTTAAAGAAGATGGGGGTTGAGTCTTACGATGCAAATGATTGGCGCTTGTTTTTAGACAGTTCGAAAAGAAGTCTTAAGTGTGTGTTGTTGCATAATGGCAATCTATACGGCTCGATACCGATTGGGCACTCAACAAAATTAAAAGAAAAGTATGAACATATAGAAAAGGTTTTAAATCTTATCAAATATAGGGAGCACGAGTGGATCATATGTGTTGACTTAAAAATGGTTAATTTTCTGCTAGGACAACAAGGAGGGTATACTAAATATCCCTGCTTCCTTTGCTTATGGGACAGCAGAGCCAAGGAAGAACATTATTTCAAACAAATCTGGCCAGCACGAACATCACTTACTGTCGGAGAAAAAAACGTAATTAATCCACCTTTAGTGAGCAGAGATAAAATCATATTTCCTCCTCTGCATATAAAACTAGGCCTCATTAAACAATATGTAAAAGCTTTAGATACGAACAGCGAGTGTTTCAAATACATAACTTCAAAATTTCCAAGTTTAAGTTATGAAAAATCAAGGCGGGAATTTTCGACGGTCCACAAATAAGAACAATGATTAAAGACAGCAATTTTCCTAATGTCATGAATGAACGCGAAAAAAATGGCTGGTTCTCATTCGTGGACTTGATAGAAAACTTTTTAGGCAATTATAGGGCAGATAACTACGAAGAAATCGTAAAAAAACTTTTAAGGGACTACAAAGAGTTAGGTTGCAATATGAGCATAAAAATGCATTTTTTGAATAGCCATCTTGACCAATTTCCAAGTAATTTAGGTGATGTAAGTGATGAACAAGGGAGAGATTCCACCAAGATATCAAAATTATGGAGGAACGGTACCAAGGCCGCTGGGATTCCCACATGATGGCTGATTACTGCTGGTGCTTGAAAAGAGACCTGCCATCAACAAGCAAATACGATAGAAAGTCTTACAAAAGAAAATTTTTGCCACAGTGAAAGCTTCATATCTGTTTGTTTTTTATTTTAAGTCATTTCTATCGTTATAATGTAATTTTACTGTAGTTTGAACTGCTTGTATTCATGAAACTTGAAAAAAAAATTTAACACATGACAATTTTTTAGTCCTAATTTGAAAAATCTGGAAAATGGCACATAGGCTGTCGACAAGAATCAGGACCTGATAGAGCCAAACCGAGTTGAAATTCGTATTCAGCACACCCAAATTACCTAGAATCAAGTGTCAGATATCATTCAATAAAATACGTGTTGCCCAGTGTTATTAAATAAACATGAAAGCTGAAATTTCATAAAATTCTCTATTTTCATGAAGAGAAATATATTAAGCAGTACTATCGTTCTCTCTTTGCTGCACGCATAATGATGAATTTATGCATATATATATTTTAACGTTACGCATTTTGGAAAGGTTTTATGTAAAGTATATCACAATGTTTTAAACTAACCATATTAAGACAAAGTACATATTAATTGCATGCTTATTATCTCGAACATTAAATAAGGCGCTGATACTATTTACGCTTGCGTAAAAATGAATTATTAGTAACGAAGTTTCACATTATTAATACCTTTTGTATTTCAGTTATTCAGGTCATATATTTGATGAGGCGACTGCTTCAACACCTTCTAGAATAAGACATTCATTGGTAGACCCCGGGTAGATTCGTCATCGTCAACAGGTGACACGCTGCCCCGAAAGAAAGCAAGGTATGATCCTACGTCTTTAATACTATAACTACAATGACATTTTACGGTAGTGAATAGGTCTTTCGGATCAATCCCAGAATAGGCACCTGAAATCATTTTTAGGTGCTTAATCTGGGATTGAGGCAAAACACAGGTGCTTAATCTGGGATTGAGGAGAAAAAAATATAAACAGTTTTTAGAGATATAATTTCATTGTTTTTATCAATATTTGAAAAAATCAACTCTAACCTAACCTAACCTAACATATATCTATACCAATTTATGTGGCAAGATAGATTTGCTTCAGATGGATTCAGAAACATTCGGGCTCATATTGCAGGAATTTATAATATTTAAAATTTTTCTTTATTCATTAAACCACTTTAAACCTTTTATAACTTTGCCTTTATTACATTTGTAATAAACTTTGTATAAACAATAAATTTTGTAATCATCAGGTTTTTTTTATTTAATTCCTTGCAAGGTGCCTATTCTGGGATTGAGGTTGAACGCAGGTGCTTCATCTGGGATTGAGGTACATCAGGTGCCTATTCTGGGATTGACCCGGTCTTTCATTTAATTTCTATATATAATAATATATAGCTCATAATTAAAAGATGTAATTTCATGGAAAATAAAATACGTATATTAAGGCTATTGCCTCGTGATTTAATCACGCTTTAACATTTCTATTTTCCCATTCTTTAGGATAGATTTTTCAGACACCGGTAGTGAGAACGAGGCCCTAATATCAGCATCATGCTCGCGGGGACCAATCAGCGTAAGCCCTTTACTGTTCTCAGGATCCGATGTCGAGTGGATAGCTGGGGGAAATGTCCCACCATCTCCAGGTCCGATACAGCCTTCAGGATCAGAACTCGATGAGGTACATGTGCAAAATAGATCACCATCTCCTGCACCAACACTATCAACAGATTTTGAACTCGCCTGGTTACATGCAATAAATAGATCACCATCTCCGCAGCCTATCCCCCACCATGTTTGGCCTTCTGCAGAGGGCGAACCACCACACACACCAATGTTGCGAAGGGAAGACTAGGGTTACATTCAATCTTGGTCGAGCTTTATCCACTGTGTTAATTGACGATGAAAATTATAATGATGAATAAAAACTAAATTGCCAATTTATTTCACCACTTAATCGTCTAAAACTCAAAATCTACTTTACGAATGAACAATATTGTACATGTGAGGTTATCACCAGTCAAACTAATGAGCAAAGCTAACGCTGCTGAAGATCGTCGATGCGCAGGAAATGTAACGAGTTACTGAAAAATGTAAGTTTATTTGGTTCTGTCGCGTAAAAGCTAATATTAATAATAATAATAATAATAATCATTGTCTCCTTGTTGAGCATTTGAGAAAGGGGAACCATTAATTATATATATATATATATATATATATATATATATATATATATATATATATATAGTGTATTAGACTATAGGGAACAGTCAGTAACTCTGGAATTCGTTAAGGTTTAATTGTTTTATGAAAGTTACGTGAGCAATGGTTGACTTTAATTTATTCAATAGATTTTTCCATAATTTCACCGTTAAATGAATGTAAGAAATTCTACTACACTAAAGATTATAATTTGGCTTTGAAATATGTTCACTCTCCATATATCTTGTGTAGAAAATCCTCCTGTCAGACAGCCGTTTTTTAAAGTACAACTTTGCATCCACTTAAGTTTTATACAGACTGGCGAAATTTCCTCATTCTGTACCACTAATTCAGCTTTCTTTTGTCAACTGTTTTCGGCCATTTGAAATTTAAATGAAACATAAATTAAGGTTATTTTGGATTTAGTTATGTTCAAATTTACCACAAAAGAAATAATTATTTAGAGTGAATAACAGTTATTTTATATTGAATTGTGCACTGTTACAAAATAATAGTTATTGACAATAAGGATTGATTTCATGCAGGGCAAGCGTTGAATAATGTAATGGTGTTTGGAACAATAATTAGGATAACAAAATATACGGTAGTTAACACACAGGAATAAGCCTACTTGCGGCATTACAGTAGTATAAATTATGAGTGTCCGATTTGGCAGTATTCTTTCATTCCTATACGGTTAGGCTGAGAGTTTGGTTGAGTTTATAGTCTATATAACAAGTAGACTATTATGACGCTGTAAACCCTGTAGGCTAAGTGAGTTGGGCCTATGCAGAAATGGTTACAGATACTGAGTTTATCTGAAAGGTATAGGTTAGGAGACGCGAGGTGTTTACTAATATGACCGCAAAAATGCGTAATATGTATGTTTTATTTGTTAAATGAATAATTAGCTTAAATAACCTGTATAAACTCCAATTATAATCACACTATTTTGATGATAAAGCTGTATTACCCGGTATTCATTTCTCACCCAAATTAAATATTTTCAAAACATGCGTAATGAAGTCGCATATGAATGTACATTGAAACCTTAATATTATTCCCAGCAATTAAACATCACTTAAATGTTTTAAATTACCAATAAACTGCTAAACTTAATGTTAATGAAATCGGTATAAAGGACTGTACTGTAACAAAAATCCCAATTCCTTCTCACCCATTTTCACCCATTATTTCTTTTTTACTTCATTTACGCTAAGCATTCGCCCTTGGCCCTTCCTTCCTGCATATAAAAAAAATGAACATCAAATGTTACATTATTTGTCATTGGATTTGTTGAATGGCGGTTTACAATTATAGAAATAAGATGTAAGGTTAAAATTGCAAAATATTAAAAATAATATTTCTATTTTTTTTAATCCTTATTACTGTCATCAGATATTTATTATTAGTAAGCGTACCGCACCCAGAGCTGGGCAATAAATACATTGAATGTATTTAAATACTAAATACTAAATACATGGGAGAAATGTATTTAAATACTAAATACTAAATACATTTTACGAATGTATTTAGATACTAAATACAAAATACATCAATTGTATTTAAATAATTTGTAAATACATTTTAAATTGTTATCTGCAGATATATCACTGTTTGATTCACCGGATTTGCTTGTTGAAGCCATGACACGCACACGATAAAGAAATCAACCGCTTTCGACTAAGAGTGGCACACAACTGATTGAACTGACACGTTGAAACATGAACCATGCTGTACTACACTGTCGACGCGTCGTACTGTGCTAGTACAGAACGTGTATTAAACCAGTAAAAGTATTTACATTTTTATATTTTGAGTATTTAAATACATTGTATTTAAATACTCATTAAAGTATTTAAATACTATATTTAAATACATGAAAAACAATGTATTTATAAATACAGTTCTAAATACACAAATGTATTTAAATACGTATTTAAATACAAATGTATTTAAATACTGCCCAGCTCTGACCGCACCCCGTTGATCAGAGCCCTCTACACGGAAAAACCCATCTAAAAAGGGTGTAATTAAGGAAGACTTATGTTGTTGGATAATTGGAGGTCTGCATTACACTGAAATTCAATTTGCATGGCGCTGACATGCCACGCCCCGGACATGAAAATAAATCTAAAAAAGAGTGGTTTATTTTTTTTAATTATAGTGATTTTTCTACAAATACGAGAGTTTGGCTGCTTATAAGAAATATTATCTCCGTACAAATACTTAATTTTAGTTTGCAGAAAATATAATATATATATATATATATATATATATATAGAGAGAGAGAGAGAGAGAGAGAGAGAGAGGGAGCAGAAATCGTGCTGAGGCTGTACGAGCTTATCAGATTTTAGAGATGGGCGTTGTGTGGTAAACAAAAAGGAGGTTTCGGTTTGAATACCTTAATCGTAAACTTTGGAAGATATTAACATACAATAATTCGTCTCAAATGTGTATGAAGGATTGGAAAACACCTGTTCTGATCAGGGGTGAAAAAATGCAGGTGCGTGGTTTGTACGTGCTTTATAATGTTGTATTGTCCAATAAAGGTTTTAAAATTATCTTCAACCGAAGGGTGGAGTTTGTGTACAGAAAGGAATAAGCATTCACATTTCGTTGTTAAGCTGTCGCTCTCCTTCCAAAGCTTATAACTTCACTGCTTGTAGCCAAATTTTAAAATGAATAAATCTTTAGCAAGCGTATATATATATTATATATATATATATATATATATATATATATATATATATACAGTATATGTATATATATATATATATGTATATATATATATATATATGTTAGGGTGGTCCAAATCCATAGGGGGAAATTTCAAAATTGTCTTAGATAGTCTCCACAAGTGTGGTTTTTGTCCATTTAGTGTCCACATGGTCTGTGCAAAATTGCAGCGTGATTGGTGAATATTTAGAGGTCGCCCCACTCTGAATATATATTTTATATAATGTACTTTTTCTTCCGTAGGTCCGATGGCTCAAACTCGATCAATTCCAAAAGTTTGGCTTCTAGGGATGGCAACTGGAACTTTATCCACGTCAAGGCTCCCTACATGCCTTGACGCCCTCCTCTTGGGGCAATACCACCACATCAATCAAAAGCAAACCACCTCCGACAGTCTGAACCAGGCATGCCAGAGGGTGATTGAAGTCTGGACCCGAGCGCGGATCCCAACTCAACGGATCGACTCCTGTGTCCGTAAGCTTTCAAAGCTTTTAGACCGCTACAAAACACTCAAGAAGCACAGGACCAGGCAACGTGCCAGCGATAGAATGAATGAAGACATCTTCAAAGCGGACATCCAGGAACTGTTTGACATCGCAACCAGTGATGTCATGAGCACAATCGTCAACGTTGAGGACCGAAATTTCCTGTCCATGCAGCGCAAGGACGTAAATTCTTGCAGCATGGCTGGCATTGATAAGGAAACGACTACACAAGAGGACAGAAAGCGATCCAGAATGGAGAAGGAAGCCAAGAGGAAGGCAAGGCATGAAGCAACACAGAAAGATTTGGAAGAAGCAGGAGTGTCATCAATTGATCTTTCCTCTTCTTCTTCTTCCCTTTTTTCGCAAGACGACGACGACTATAGACCATCGGTTCCGATTCCTTCTTCGTCTGAAGCTCCGGCACCAAAGCGTCCCAAGAACAAGGTTACGAACATTTTCCAATCTCCAGAAGTCATTGGAGCAATGGATCGCACCAATCTTTCTGACCGGAATGCTGTTTTCGTAACTGGAGCTGTATTACAGGCCGCGGGGCATGATCTGTCTGGGATGACGTGCTCTCGGAGCTCTATTCATCGCTACAGAGAAAGTGGGCGAGAACAGGCAGCTCGAGAAGACCTAGAATCATTCTCTCTAGAAGACCCTGTCCTTCTCCATTGGGACGGAAAGCTTCTCCCCGGCATTGAAGGGAAGAGACGAATGTGCATCGGATAGCAATCCTTATAACATTCAATGGACAGGAGAAGCTGCTTGGTGTCCCAAAGATGAAACAAGGAACTGGAGAAGCACAGGCCCAGGCATGCCTTCAAACTATGAAATTATGGAACGTGGAACAGCATGTGAGAGGTCTCGTCTTCGATACCACTGCGTCAAACACGGGTTTACATCGCGGAGCCTGTGTCAGGATTAAAGAAGCATTGGGTCACGAGCTAGTTTGGATCGGTTGTCGACATCATATACTTGAAGTCGTACTTGCTGATGTCTTTGCCTCAATATTTGGCTCAACAGGAAGTCCTGAAACAGGCCTTTTTAAGCGATTTCAAAAGGAATGGCCATCTCTCTCCCACGAAGCATTTGTCTCAGCATCGGACAGCTTGTTCGAGAACCCTCAACTCCAAGAGATGAGAAAAGATATGCTCACTTACTTACCTAACGCTCTTCAGGCAAGCCAACCTCGTGACGACTACAAGGAGTTCCTTGAGCTATCTTTGCTCTTCCTGGGGGGAAAGACTGGTGGTCAACTCTTTATCCGAGCTCCGGGTCCCATGCACCACGCGAGATGGATGGCGAAGGCGATTTATGCGCTCAAAATCTACCTCTTTCACTATCAATTCAAGCTCACAGCACGCGAAGAACGAAACGTGACTCAGCTGGCTTTATTTGTCAGTCTGATTTACGTCAAGTACTGGCATGAAGCGCCAATGGGGACACAAGCTCCTCTCAATGATCTCAAAATGCTGCATCTTCTGGAAAAATATCCACACGGAGGAGCTGCACAAGCGGCGAAGACAGCTCTAAGACGCCACCTGTGGTACTTGTCGGAGCATCTGATTGGACTGGCCTTCTTCGATAATAGGATCGATCCTGATACCAAAAGGAGAATGGTTCAACACCTCCAACATCCCCAAAAGAATGGCTGCCCCCGACGAATCGACATGGCGGAAGCTGGTGTTGAAAATGATGTGGCATCCTTCGTCACGAAAAGGACATTGACCCTCTTTGATGCCTTGAAAGTTGGAGGTAAGGAGGAAGCGCGCCAGTTACTTCAAAAAGATCCACGGGAATGGCCAAATGACAAGAACTACAGGGAACTTAGAGATCGCGCCTTAAAGATGAAAGTCGTCAATGATGCTGCCGAGCGAGGTATTGCTCTCGCACAACGCTACAATGACACTTTGACACGAAACGAGGACCAGAAGCAGTACCTCCTACAACTCGTAGCCGCCCACCGAAAACAGATACCAATACCATCCAAGGCGACTCTGATGCAGAAGAAATAATGAAGATACACCCATTATCATGTCCTATTGTCTTACTGTTTTCTTTCATATTCTTTGAGAACCAAAAAAAAATTTAGTTATTCAGTTGTCTATATATTTTCCCAAATTTTCAAAAAGGGGGCAAGTGGGGCGACCCCTAAATATTAACCGAATAACGTGAAACTTTGCACAAATACTGTCCACACCAAGAGGCATAAAACCAACCTTGTGGAGAGAACTTAGTCGATGCTTTAACATTTTGGACCACCCTAAATTATATGTATATATATTGTGAATGTTGTTGATAAATAAATGTTTATATGGCCTCAGTTTTCTCCTTGTCTGATTTGATCAAAGTTAATTTATTTTTCCATGCGATTTGCTCGGCGAATTATTTAATTTTGCTGGCTTAGATTGTATATAGATATATAGATTGTACGAGAGAGAAGAGATTTCGTGATGAACTTTGTCATTGTTTAGCGGCTTGTATTGTTTGTAAAACAAAAAGGTGTTTTATGCCCGAAGTTCTTATAATGTATACCCTTGGGGATCAAAGACAGTAGCGCATGGTTTACTGGAAGACATCTATAGGGGACTGGTATATATATATAACAGTATATATATATACATATATATATATATATATATATCGTAAAGAACGACGCTTGTATAGGAGATATTCCGCGCAAGACGAGAGAGAGAGAACGGAACAAATGAAAAAATGAGGTAACCACCTGGGAATCGAACCCGGGATCTTCCGATTGCCGGTCAGACGCGATACCATTACACCATGGACCTCACTCTTCCAAATGCCGTAATTCTTCTACATACTCGCAGAAACCAATGCCCCAAGGGGGGCACCTCCCGCATGCCGTAACATTATATACATTCAACTGCAAAGAACACGCAGTATAAATAACGTAAAGAACGACGCTTGTATAGGAGATATTCCGCGCAAGACGAGAGAGAGAGAACGGAACAAATTTGTTCATTTTTTCATTTGTTCCGTTCTCTCTCTCTCGTCTTGCGCGGAATATCTCCTATACAAGCGTCGTTCTTTACGTTATTTATACTGCGTGTTCTTTGCAGTTGAATGTATATATATATATATATATATATATATATATATATATATATATTATTATTACCTTTCAGTCTTAGTTCTGATTTTACTTTTAATTAATAGTAATTTATTGTGGAAATTATTTTTTGAGTTCTGACGTAACATTTTCACTTTCAATTTTTAATTTAATTGGAATGTACAATTATTTAATTTCTTATTTCCAGACTTCATAAATTCAAGTTTAATAAACTTTTATTGGACAATACAACATTATAAAGCTCGTACAACACCACGCACCTTTATTTTTTCACCCCCGATCAGAACTAGTGTTGAGTTTACGTAACCCCATAATGAGTATTACATTTTTAGGTTGAAATAAACAATTTATTGTTACTAGACAGTTGTAAAATGAATGAATTTCCATACAATAACAGACATCATTTCCAATTTAACTACGTCCTCTTCAAATTTGCTTTTTCGCTTTTATATATATATATATATATATATATATATATATATATATATATATATATATGCTGTAAACCCACAAGGAAAAAGAAAAACGATTCCAAGGCCTTTCGTGTATTCAAAGCTACACCCTGACGAGGTGTAGCTTTAAATACACGAAAGGCCTTGGAATCGTTTTTCTTTTTCCTTGTGGGTTTTGCAGCATTCATTCATTTCACGTGTTTTTATTGTGAAATTCATCCCATATCTATATATATATACACGGTGAACCAAAAGTAGGTGGACAGTAGGTTGAATACGGTTTGTGTTATATTATATTATAACTATGGTGTTCATTATAACTATGGTGTTTGTGTTTTATTATATTAAATATTATAACTAAATTTATTTAAATTTTATTTTGTATTATAGTATACAAAAAAATTAAATATGTATTCTCAAAATAAACGTTATCATTTACTGTCCACCTACATTTGGTTCACCCTATATATATTATATATATATTTTATTTTTCTCCCCGGGCATTTCAGTTCACACCTGTGCGAACAATGGACGCGGATAGAAAATAAAATTTGGTGTTTGTACTTCTCTTTTAAAGCATATATATATATATATATATATTATATATATATATATATATATATATATATATATATAGATATATATATATATATATATATATATATAATATAGTAGAATTTGTCCTCTGAGTAGTCAGTCAGCTTTACAAAGAACGCGACTAAATTAGCTAGTGAGAGAAAGTGCTTTTCAAGGTGATAATATAAGTAAACTGACCATTATGTACTGTCATTCGGCTAGCATGGAATTTTTCTGGGTTATTGGTTAGAATCGTAATACGACAATTTTGTCTGTGAACAAGTTGGAATTTAGAGCAAAATTGAACCTCTACGGACAAAATTGTTTGTAGGGGTCATATTAGGATTGTTTGAAACCTTAACATTTCGTATCGCTCCTCTATAGAAAGTTAACAGTTAATAGTTAACAGTTACGCATATATTTCAATACTAAGCATTTACAATGTTTATTTGTATGAGCTACCTTCTACACTCAACTAAAAAAATACGAAACAACTTAATAACATGCACAGTTAACAGTGCAAATTTAAAAACACCAGAAACATGACCACAAGTTAGTGCGCATACAGTGAAAACGTAAACCTGTTTCACTGGACTAAAAGAAAAAGATTGGCTTTCCTGGTGCTTCTGTTAAATTAAGTTAAATTAGGAAATATTAACAAGCCCATTTGGCGCCTTTACCGCCAATGGGGATGGTGTGACATTGTTTCTCAAATCAAGAAACCCTTTTCTCAAATGTGGATTTTCACTTTTGTGCATTTGCCTTGCGGTTCACGGATGAGATTGGGAATAATATTGAGTGGAAAGTCATCATTTAACTAATATATTTGAAACCAAAGTCACTCGTTAATTACAAAACTAAATATGTCAGCTTTAAAATACCCAAAATTCGCTATTTCGTCCACTCGCTTTGTTGATACGCCATTGAGGATTGATGAGGCCGTTTTGCATGTGGTGATGCACAGTAATTTTCACGTGAATTCCCTCTAAACAATCATTCTTCAATTACAGAAGGTTCTACACGTTTAAATTGTAAAATGAAATATTTAATCATGATTCAAGATAAAAATAGCTTGAAAATAAATTTTTTTAAATTTTCTTAAATTATCATTGATTGAGGAAAGATTTTTATTTTAAAGTTATTTTGACAAGTACTATTTTAAAATATTTAGAATGTACATTTAAATGTGCCCTACCTCGTTTCTCGTAATATTAGCGAAATTTAAGCGTAAATGTGCCCTACCTCGTTTCCCATAATATTAACGAAGTTTAAGCGACGTTGTGTGGCTGGGGTCATTTTTCTTTTCCTTTCGTTTTTCCCACTGTTATCCGTCTCAGCTCACCATTCTGTATTTAGTTTTTTGTGCTTACATTTTCTGATTTAGCGAAAATTGTGATGTTAATAATAATAAAAATATGGATTAAGTAATAAAATAATAAGTAAATGAATTATTTTAGTTGTGTAAAGAGATTCTGACATGCATTTTTTTAATACGGCAAAGTTTGAGCGTAAAATTTGATCGACGTTAGGAAGTAACTCCTCTTCAAATTTGATTTTTGCTTTTATATATATATATTAGGGTGGTCCAAAAAGTTAAAGCATCGACTAAGTTCTCTCCACAAGGTTGGTTTTATGCCTCTTGGTGTGAACAGTATTTGTGCAAAGTTTCACGTTATTCGGTTAATATTTAGGGGTCGCCCCACTTGCCCCCTTTTTGAAAATTTGGGAAAATATATAGACAACTGAATAACTAAATTTTTTTTGGTTCTCAAAGAATATGAAAGAAAACAGTAAGACAATAGGACATGATAATGGGTGTATCTTCATTATTTCTTCTGCATCAGAGTCGCCTTGGATGGTATTGGTATCTGTTTTCGGTGGGCGGCTACGAGTTGTAGGAGGTACTGCTTCTGGTCCTCGTTTCGTGTCAAAGTGTCATTGTAGCGTTGTGCGAGAGCAATACCTCGCTCGGCAGCATCATTGACGACTTTCATCTTTAAGGCGCGATCTCTAAGTTCCCTGTAGTTCTTGTCATTTGGCCATTCCCGTGGATCTTTTTGAAGTAACTGGCGCGCTTCCTCCTTACCTCCAACTTTCAAGGCATCAAAGAGGGTCAATGTCCTTTCGTGACGAAGGATGCCACATCATTTTCAACAACAGCTTCCGCCATGTCGATTCGTCGGGGGCAGCCATTCTTTTGGGGATGTTGGAGGTGTTGAACCATTCTCCTTTTGGTATCAGGATCGATCCTATTATCGAAGAAGGCCAGTCCAATCAGATGCTCCGACAAGTACCACAGGTGGCGTCTTAGAGCTGTCTTCGCCGCTTGTGCAGCTCCTCCGTGTG
The DNA here is from genome assembly GCA_023014485.1 of Bathynomus jamesi. Lineage (NCBI taxonomy): Eukaryota > Metazoa > Arthropoda > Malacostraca > Isopoda > Cirolanidae > Bathynomus > Bathynomus jamesi. Next base: position 84,869 of record JAJOZX010000007.1, on the reverse strand, counting down.
GATATTTTTCCAGAAGATGCAGCATTTTGAGATCATTGAGAGGAGCTTGTGTCCCCATTGGCGCTTCATGCCAGTACTTGACGTAAATCAGACTGACAAATAAAGCCAGCTGAGTCACGTTTCGTTCTTCGCGTGCTGTGAGCTTGAATTGATAGTGAAAGAGGTAGATTTTGAGCGCATAAATCGCCTTCGCCATCCATCTCGCGTGGTGCATGGGACCCGAGCTCGGATAAAGAGTTGACCACCAGTCTTTCCCCCCAGGAAGAGCAAAGATAGTTCAAGGAACTCCTTGTAGTCGTCACGAGGTTGGCTTGACTGAAGAGCGTTAGGTAAGTAAGTGAGCATATCTTTTCTCATCTCTTGTAGTTGAGGGTTCTCGAACAAGCTGTCCGATGCTGAGACAAATGCTTCGTGGGAGAGAGATGGCCATTCCTTTTGAAATCGCTTAAAAAGGCCTGTTTCAGGACTTCCTGTTGAGCCAAATATTGAGGCAAAGACATCAGCAAGTACGACTTCAAGTATATGATGTCGACAACCGATCCAAACTAGCTCGTGACCCAATGCTTCTTCAATCCTGACACAGGCTCCGCGATGTAAACCCGTGTATGACGCAGTGGTATCGAAGACGAGACCTCTCACATGCTGTTCCACGTTCCATAATTTCATAGTTTGAAGGCATGCCTGGGCCTGTGCTTCTCCAGTTCCTTGTTTCATCTTTGGGACACCAAGCAGCTTCTCCTGTCCATTGAATGTTATAAGGATTGCTATCCGATGCACATTCGTCTTCTTCCCTTCAATGCGGGGAGAAGCTTTCCGTCCCAATGGAGAAGGACAGGGTCTTCTAGAAAGAATGATTCTAGGTCTTCTCGAGCTGCCTGTTCTCGCCCACTTTCTCTGTAGCGATGAATAGAGCTCCGAGAGCACGTCATCCCAGACAGATCATGCCCCGCGGCCTGTAATACAGCTCCAGTTACGAAAACAGCATTCCGGTCAGAAAGATTGGTGCGATCCATTGCTCCAATGACTTCTGGAGATTGGAAAATGTTCGTAACCTTGTTCTTGGGACGCTTTGGTGCCGGAGCTTCAGACGAAGAAGGAATCGAAACGATGGTCTATAGTCGTCGTCGTCTTGCGAAAAAAGGGAAGAAGAAGAAGAGGAAAGATCAATTGATGACCTCCTGCTTCTTCCAAATCTTTCTGTGTTGCTTCATGCCTTGCCTTCCTCTTGGCTTCCTTCTCCATTCTGGATCGCTTTCTGTCCTCTTGTGTAGTCGTTTCCTTATCAATGCCAGCCATGCTGCAAGAATTGACGTCCTTGTGCTGCATGGACAGGAAATTTCGGTCCTCAACGTTGACGACTGTGCTCATGGCATCACTGGTTGCGATGTCAAACAGTTCCTGGATGTCCGCTTTGAAGATGTCTTCATTCATTCTATCGCTGGCACGTTGCCTGGTCCTGTGCTTCTTGAGTGTTTTGTAGCGGTCTAAAAGCTTTGAAAGCTTACGGACACAGGAGTCGATCCGTTGAGTTGGGTCCGCGCTCGGGTCCAGACTTCAATCACCCTCTGGCATGCCTGGTTCAGACTGTCGGAGGTGTTTGCTTTTGATTGATGTGGTGGTATTGCCCCAAGAGGAGGGCGTCAAGGCATGTAGGAGCCTTGACGTGGATAAAGTTCCAGTTGCCATCCCTAGAAGCCAAACTTTTGGAATTGATCGAGTTTGAGCCATCGGACCTACGGAAGAAAAAGTACATTTATAATATATATATTCAGAGTGGGCGACCTCTAAATATTCACCAATCACGCTGCAATTTTGCACAGACCATGTGGACACTAAATGGACAAAAACCACACTTGTGGAGACTATCTAGACAACCCCCCCCCCCCCCCCCCCCCCCCCCCCCCCCCCCCCCCCCCCCCCCCCCCCCCCCCCCCCCCCCCCCCCCCCCCCCCCCGGAAAATTCAGCACGCACCTGTGCAAACAATGGACGTAGATAGAAAATAAGACAAAGTTGAAATACAAGTTAGGAGAAGATTGAGAAATAAATTAATTACAAAAAGTTATCTAATATTATTTTCAAATACAATTTTTATTGTGTGGAAGGATGAACAATTGGGTTTGTTCGAGTATTGTTTTAATGGCGCTGAAATCAGATGAACTTTTTTCCGTGGGTGAGGGTTTACACGCTTTTTAGATGAGCTTTTTTCCGTGGGGGAGGGTGTACACGATTTTTAGATGGACTTTTTCTGGACGAGTATCCCTACCTTGGATCTACGCTATCGCTGAAGGTCGGGGTGGGATATATATATATATATATATATATAATATATATATATATATTAGTGACAGAAACACGTAAATTAGAGACGATGCGATGATTGTGTAATGAAATTATAAGTGAAAGGGTGCGATTATTGCCATATTTGTTGTTTTTCGTGAAAATAGTATGTGCGTTCTGTTCAGGATTTTATATAGACATTTTCTTGTTCGTTCTATGTTGTCCTGATAGTAGCTGTATAACTATATAAACATATATGAGAAGCAGGGGAAAGACAATATATTTCAAAAATTTTAAAGTTTGCTTATTAATTTGAATTTATATTTTATTAGTCAAGGATTGATACGATGTGTTTTACTGCGAGGTTCGAATTTAATTACACAAAATAATGCTTATTAAAGATTTTGGCCAATAATGCAATTTTGGATCATAGGCTCATTGCATCGAAATGCACCATTGGTTGGAAAATATAAGTCGGACAACAGGCCTCAATTTAGTCAAAGGTTGGCACTCTTGCAACATTACGTAACAGTATGCAATATTGCAATGCAATTGCACTCATACATTTTGCGCCCATACTACTGAGGTCAAATGAAAGAACTACTAAAATTTTCCGTGGAAGACCTTATATTTATATTCAACTGTGAATATTTTAAACAGATTGAAGGTATTCCAATGGGTCTGCCTCTTTGTCCCACCTTAGCTAACGCGTTTCTTTGTCATCATGAAGTCAAACGGCTGAATGAGTGTCCTTCCAACTTCAAACCTGTTTTTTATAGAAGATATATTGATGACACTTTTCTCCTGTTTAAATCACCAGACCATACCTTTGTTTCTTAATTACCTTAATTCTAAACACCCTAATATTGAATTTACTTCAGAAGCTGAATCTAATAGCTCTCTGTCCTTTTTGGACATTAAGATAATAAAAACTAATTCCTCTCTTGAAACTTCCGTTTACCGAAAGCCGACATTCACCGATCTTACTACGAACTTTTCTTCCTTTATTCCTTTAGGTTTCAAACGAAATTTAATTTCGACTCTGACTAACAGAGCTTTCAATATCTGTTCAGATTACTTTAAACTAAACGATGAACTAGATTTCATCCGAAAACTCCTTACCAAGAATAATTTCCCTTCTAGACTGGTGGAGACTACAATAGGCAGAACCTTAAATAGACTAATAAACCCCACAACTAGAGACTTAATTACAGTCCCCAAAGATATCCTGTATTTCACTTTGCCTTATATGGGAACCTCAAGTTTTAACATTAGAAACAAACTTTTAAAATTGCTCAAGGAATTCTACCCACAACTATGTACAAAAATTATATTCACCCCGTCTAAATCGATTTATCATTTATTTAAATACAAGGATGTTATTCCTACACTTCTTAGGTCATCCATAGTTTACCAATACAAGTGTGACCACTGTATGGGGTCATATATAGGTAAAACTAAACGACATTTAAAATCCCTTATTTACGAACATCTCGGTAAATCGGTCCGTACAAATTTACCTCTTGGCAAACCACATAATTCTCTCATACGTAACCACTCGCACAACAATAACCACCCAATTTCACAGTCTAATTTTGCCATACTTGCTGCCGGAAGTTCTGACCTTAAGTTCAAAATTATGGAATCTTTGTTTATTTATAAATTAAAACCAGACCTAAATTCTGATGAATCATCGGTAGATCTGCTATGTTTTGGTTAAGGTACTAGTTTATTTTATTTATTTACCCTTGTTTTAATGCTTTTATATTTTTCCTAGCTACTTTTTATAATTGTAACTTTTTAACTTCACATTTATTTAACTTTTAGTTTTAATGTTTTACATTTTCTTAGCTACTTTTTATCATTTTTAACTTTATTTTAAATTGTTATTAAGCAATTTGTATTTTGTATGTGATTTGGCATTTTATTGTTTTAGCCTTGAAGATGGAATTAGTGCATTCCGAAACGTTGGTACTATTAAACCTTGAAGGATGTTTATTTTTTCTCTGGTGTTCCTGTTTTTTATTAAACTGCGTTTTCCACGCCATCAGTCAATAGCCGATATATATATATATATATATATATATATATATATATATATATATATATATATATATATATGGTGGATAAAAAAATGTGACCCCTTAGAGGTAAACTGTCATTAAAAAAAGTAAGGGGACTAGAGCTCCCAAACTTCAAAGATGCTTACCTTAGCATGTTCGTCTTAATTGAGAAGTTGCTCGATGTGTCCCCCTTCCTGCTCAACGCAGGCCTCCAAACGTGGACGCCACTGATCAATACACCCGTTCACATATCGTTGAGACACCTTCTCCCAGCCGAGCAGAATTCTTTCACGTAGTTCATCTATCTCTCTTATATTGGTACCAGGGATGTAAACTTTGGACTTCAGCGTTTCCCAAACACCATAATCTAATAATGAAAGATCGGGGCTACTAGTCGGCCACATATTGGGTTCGATAAAATCCGGTGTTTCGTTCTCAAGGAATGTAACAGTTTGGCGTGCTCAGTGAGCACGGGCTACATCTTGTTGGAAAGTATATTCAAATGTTTTATCACTCCATCTAACTGATATTTGACGAATTAGTGGTGAAAGATATACTTTCCAACAAGATGAAGCCCCTGATTCGTATGGGCGCAAAATGGGAGTGCAATTGCAATGGTGCAAATGGCGGTCAATGTTGCAAAGGGTGAGGGGGGATTTTGCAAAAAGAGAAGGGGTGAATTTTGCAAAGGGGGATGCTTAAAATGGGCTGGTGTTTTGCAATAAGGGGGGGGAGTTATCCCCTAAGTTGCATGAGGGGGGCTATGGGGGGAGGAGGGAGGATGACTTCCCTCCAAAGGGGTGACCTTAACCTAAGAGAAGGAGAAAGGAGGAGGAGAGTCTTTGGGGGAGGTGTAATATCCTCACCCCCAAAGGGGAATCCTAACCTAAGAAGGTAAGCCTTAACCTAAGGAGGACAGAGATGTTCGCCTGGCCTCAGCCAGACGCATAATGAGAGTTCAGGGGACCAGCAACTGTTATATAGAGGTCGGAAGTTGCCAGATACCACTATTTATTTTATTTATATATGGAGGGTTGCCAGATACCACTATTTATTTTAATTTTTATTTCTGGAGCGGTTACGTTATTCAATTTATTTATTTATATATTAAAGACAAGGTTGTCAGATACCACTATTTTAATTATTTAGTTATATATAGATGAGTTACCAGATACCACTATTTATTTTAATTTTTATTTCTGGAACGGTTACCAGTTATTTAATTTATTTATTTATATATTAAAGGAAAGGTTGTCAGATACCACTATTTATTTATTTATATAGGCAGTGTTGCTACCTATTTATTTATTAAAGGCAAGAGAGACGGAGACGTTCTCCTTAATTTGCTCAGCAAAAGAATTAAATAAAACACCAGTATTAAAATTGACAATAAAAGAAATACATATGACTCTTTATATTGTACAGTAATCAAGTAACAGATATTGAATGAAGAACAATTGGCAGAAAATGCAAGCAATATATTAATTACACACTTTATATATATATATGTATATATATATATATATAATTTAGTGATGTAGCGGATGTCATTTTTTTCACATCCGCGGATGCGGATGCGGATGAGGATGTTTGATTTCAACATCCGCGGATGCGGATGCGGATGCGGATGTCTACATTTTCGTTATTTTTTAGGATATATTCGAGATTTGTTGTGTTTAACGTATATAATAAGTTATTATATAGAGAGAGCTGTAGCTATAATGTAGTATAATTGATTAATTGTACAATAATTGCTGTACTTTTCTCTGAACATATAAAATAATATCAAGCATCTAACTAATATAGAAATCAATTAGTGAATTCGTCTGCAAATAAATTCGTTATATTTTGTTGAGTTTCAGCCACAATTAGAACCATAATTGTGTTACCAGGATGCGGGACGTGAACCCAACTCAAATGCACCCCACCGACCTCTTTCCCCAACCTCCACCCTTATAGAAAGAGATCTTTAATTAGCTTGATAACTATTTATATTAAGTTTAAAGTTTTATTAGGCATATTTATAAATGAGTAATTAAAATAAAGTAAACTAAGATGTTCATCGTTTAATGTTCAAACTTAATTATAGGAAGGTTATGCTTAAGGAACATTAATTTTTCTGCCTTTTCTGCTGCCAGTCTGTTTCTCTTTTCATCATATATTAATCCAGCACTGCTAAATAATCTCTCGCTTGGTACGTTTGTTGGAGGACAGGCTAAATGTTTCCTTGCAAGTTTACTCAAGTATGGATAGATATTCTGCGTATTTTTCCACCAACTAATAGGATTATCACATGCAGCCAGGCGTTTTTCTTGGTGATAGCTCTCGATCATTTTTACTACATCTTTTGACATCGCGTAGGTCTCGTCATTGCTGCTTGACTCAAGAAACTGAGAGACAGATTCTCTGATAGATTTGCTTGTTGAAGGTGTTGGTTCTGTCACTGAAACTTTTATTCTTTTGGTGGGTGGCGAAGCGACAGATTCAAGAGATTGAAGCTCTTCAACTGCTTTGCCAAGTGATGATTTAACTCGTTCTAATGTACTAGGTGAAAATAACTTAGCTTTGTAACGTGGATCTAAGTAGGTTGCAAGAGAGTAACTTCATACAAGAACAGCCTCTCGTCTTGTCGCTTGCATCACTTTTGCGCACAATGAACTAGTTCTATTAATATAGTAGAATTTGATAATTTCCGCTTATTAATGACGTTTTATCTCAACGGTCCACATCCGCACGACATCCGCAGTCCAAAGTGCGGATGCGGATGCGAGAAAATGTGCGGATGTTCCACGGATGCGGATGCGGATGTGACCTACATCACTAATATATATATATATATATATATATATATATATATATATATATATATTCAATAATTGTACAGGAGAAAACTATATATACATTTATATTATTATTCTATATTTTTTATAAAGAAAATTCCGCGAAATCAAAGTAGATGCAAAGAGGAGCCATGAAAACAGACAAGCAAACAAACAATGTCGAATTATTTATTGCAGAAGCACGAAGGCAAGCAAGCAAGCAAACTCACTCTGAAAGTGAAACTTTTTACTTGTACAAAAGAATTTCAATGTTTCCACTTCAATTATCCCTATTAAAATTTCTCCCATTTCTAATTACTAATTTTTTAAGCTTTTTATAAATTTAGGATTATTTATAACTTCAGTTTACTAACATTATAACAAAAACATTTTCACATTATGGTGAGACGAGAAGGAAGGGGCAGATACGCATAAAAACTCAGGTGAATCGCTTGAGGCTGCGATTGACCCAAATTTGTAACTGGCCACCAGCATTCTCTCAACGCTGGAGGAGAGATGTTAAACACACACACACACTTTGGAAGTACTCAACAATTGGAACTGAGTGGAGTTGGAATTGATTCAAATTCAAATTACTATTGCAAATGAAGGTAAAACTGAATTTAAAATTCTATCACACACACACACAACATATATATATATTATATATATAATATAGAGAGAGAGAGAGAGAGAGAGAGAGAGAGAGAGAGAGAGAGAGAGAGGATACACGCGGGTAAATGAACTCTGAAACTATTCTTTTCTTATACTTCATTTTGTACAAAAATGACTACAACGAATATATATTATATATATATATATATATATATATATATAACTCAAATTTCCTTTGTCGGGAAGATACACATAAAAACGTGAGAGCGCAAGAAAGCAACTCGCTCCTCCACCAAGCCAGACCTAGAGGCAGACCACCAGCTTGATCTCCGTGTGAAGAGAGATTAACGCACGAAACAGCAACAAGGTTAACAAGATTATTAGTTCTTGGAATCTTTTATTACATATTCCCAAGTAGCGCCAATAGTTAGTCACATTTTTTACCAATTAAATCGAACTTTGTAAACAAGTCGGATTTCTTGTATGACCTACTTTTTGAGTTTGACCTTTTTTGAAGTTGGGTTATGTTATGTTGGGTTAACTTAACCTAACCTAACCTGTAAGGGATGAGGAAGCAAAAGGACGACTTATTTGACTTCGAGTTTTTTAATGAAAATCCTAACGTGGTTGAAATTCGAAAAAATAATCATTGTATACGGTAAAGAAAAAGGTTTCTCTAAACTTTCTTATAGAACCCCCCTCCCCCAACTACCTTAACACAAGGGAAAGTGATTAAAAATATAAAAATATAAAATATATAACCTCTTCGACCTACTGGGTAAAAATGGTCACGGACGAAAATTTATACAAATGTTTGACCAATTTTTATTTTATCAGTAAGGAGGGGCCAAGAGCAAGTACCCGTAAAAATTTCCCCCCTATATAAGGAGACAACCAAAATCAAGGTATAAAAATGAATGTAGTCCCTCTGTATAGTGAAGAATATTTTCCTGGTCGAATAGTTAATACGTAATGTTAATATATAATATATATATATATATATATACATATATATGTACACACACACACATATATATATAATATATATATATATATATAACACACACATATATACATACATACATACATACATATATAGCAGTGGCGACTGGCGTATAGGAGCGATGGAGCGGTCGCTCCCCCTTGCTTGAAACGATAAATATTAATTTAACAGATAAAAAATATATTAATTTTAAGATATTAAAATAAATATTCTTGAAATATATTTTAAAAATTCATGTGGCATATCATGATTCATGAGGCATTTTGAGTAAGCCTTCATACAGTACATAATATTCTAAACTTATAGCATAGCTTCAAACAGCGTACCCTGTTTTGAATACAAAATAATATTGCAGCCGAATGGAGCGATAGATTTTTCGCTCAAGTAAATATAAATTATATTTTACTGTTGTAATGAAAATATAAGTACAATCGCGAATTTTTTTTATAACAACTTTATTTTTACTAATAGTTACTTCAGTAATAATGATATAAACCATTTATATGTATTTTATTGAAATTATTACTTATTTGTAATTAAATAGAATTGTACGTCTGGCATAGCCGCATATGTTAATACAAGTACTCTTGTGAGCGGCAGTTGGATTCGCGTAGCCTATGTGAGTCCGTGTTGTACAATTTTATGAAATCGCACCCCATACATTTATACCACGAGTCGCCAACAGGAGTTTCGATCGACGTCCGTAAATAAGTTAATTAATAGTGAAAAAACTTGATTAGCTCCAACTACGGGGTTTTGTAGATAAAAACATTTCTCAATTCTAATTCTCGCTCCGGTGAGATCACTTCTTCATTTCCTAAAGTCTGTAATGTTAACTTTGTACTATAATAATGCTAATAAGTTAATGATAGCTTCTGGAGGTCATCAGGTCTTTTCAGATCACGTCAATTGATTGTCAATAACGAAAGTGATAAAAGGCTTCGTTGGGTTTTCATTTAACAAAAAAAAGGAGAATGTTTCATAGCGGTAATGAGATTTAAGTGACAAAAAGTTACAATTGCTTGAACACAAGTTGAATGCATGTTCGCAGAATAAAACTTGAAATGTTATAAATGTGCACTTCAATAATT
>JAJOZX010000007.1:0-70000 GCA_023014485.1 Bathynomus jamesi | reverse complement strand
AGAATGAACATGTACCTAACAAAATTTTCCAGAATTTAGTAGGTAGTTTTTAAGATTATCCTTTGACTGGATGTATATAATGGATTTACAGGCCGACACATCAACATCAAATGTGTTTACTTTTAAGAATCACTTTGTAGTTCTTTAGTTCGCATTATAATTTTAAGGTTAAAGTCGAAAAATAATCGTTAAGACACTAATTTATACTGGGTCAAATTCGGACTGTTTAAGTTTATTATGCTTGCCGTATATAAATTGTGAGACTTCAAAATAAGCGAAATTTGTTATAAGATAAAAATTTGTTTGAAATACAGGAATGGTTTTCGTAAATTCTTTTGATAAATTAATTTGTTTTTTTTATTTTTTTTATATATTCATTAATTTTTATATTTTTATAGGTGGGCTGATTGTTGTTGTCTATTTTTTCTTTCTTTCATTTTCAAGACAATTCCGAGTGATATTTTTTATGTTAGGTTGTTTAAATTTTTTTTATTCTGAAATTACATTCTATTGTGTTAAGGTGTTTTAACATTTTATTTTAGATATTAAATAATGAAAAATGTTTGTTTTACATTCGCGCGTTTGCATGGAAAATGTTACAAAAATTGTTTCCCGATGTACTGCAGTTTAGTTCGGTCAGGAATATTTTTATAGAGGCTCGCTTACAAACAAAGCGAACACTCTTCATTATGCAGTGATTTGTTTTAATTTTTTTGTTTACATAGTAGGTGCGTTGTATTTTTGGGTTTATAATATCTGTCCTTGTTTAGAATAACGATGAAAATTTGCATTTAGTTTCACTTGGAACCAATAAAATTCCTGGAATTCTCGTGATTTACAAACCATACTGGGTTTTGTGTTGAAGGAGAGAGTTGTCTCTCAGATGTAATTTGTGAATTAAGAGTTTTCATCCTATGAAGTTTAGCGTTTTAAGTTGGAATTAATGTATTAAAGTAACTTTTCGGTATTAATATTTAAATTTTTTATATTTAATGATTCTGTTTTGGAAAATTGTTATGTTTTAAACTTCAGTTCGGTTTACTCATGCAGTTAAAACTTTAGCTCGAGTGTTCACCCGGAAATGGAGCCTATGTGTGCTTCCCCCAAAGTGTAAGAGGGTTTGTGATTTTCAGAGAATTGATGACATGAAGTTTCTGAGTTTCATTTTTGTCTTTTGTATTTAAATGTATCGATGTAATTTCTGAAGGAAGTTTGAATAATAATATTTGTTAAATTATAACGGATACTATGTATGGACGCTTTTATATTTCTACAGTGCAGTATTGTTTCGTTGCGTTTGATGATTTTTTTTTATCTTCTCCGATGTAACTGCCATAAGTGATCTTACTGGTAGCTAGGCGTGATTAATACGAAATTTTGAGATTTGTCATTTTTATTCCGTGAATTTGGCCAGAGCAAATTATAGTTATTTTTTCGAAGTGAAATGTCGAGAAAATTCGGTAAATTAAATATGAAATGATAATCAGTAGCAGTACAAACGTTTCGAATAATTTTTTGTCAAAAGTTCGAGAGGCTTGATTTGGAGGCAACTAAGTTGGATCCGAGTTCCATCCATTGAGTTTAGTTGACCCGATAGGTGATCGATCACCGATGAGATGAGAGAGAGAAGAGAAACCGAATGCACAGGAACTTGACGCAGGAGTTTCGGAAGAGAAAAGAAGAGAAACCGAATGTGCAGGGACTTGGCACAGGACAGTTTCAGTCGAAGATGGTCTACTGGTATTTTTCGGGCAGTAGCTGGTCACGCTGCTCGATGCTTCGCTAAATATGTGTTTTAGGACTCGGTAGGCAAACCACGAGAGTTTGAACGAGTGTCTAAGGCTTTACTGTCCATACAGACATACAGTAGGTTCGTTGTGAAACCGCCTACGGCGAAGTGATCGTTTGATTGTTGCCAGTAAGAGAGTCTTTCAGCTGGACGTAGGAAGAGCAGCGTTCACCGACAAAAGTCGAGATGAGACAGGTGAGTTGATTCGTCGACTTCTATAATTGCAAATTCCGTCCAATTCCGGTGCGTGGTTCCACTTTCAGTATATCTCCCGACTGATCCTCTTAGAATTGGACGTCTCTCTTGGTTTTTTTTTTCTCCATTTGGAGAGAGAGCGGAACCAACCTAAAGCGTGCTGACCTGTTGTATGGTGATGCAATCCCTTGCATTCTAGCGAATTGAGCTGGAGACTGCGATTAAAAATTGAAGAAGTCCTTGTCAACTGTGCGGATTGATCTAAACAACGTCCAGCTATTATTGTACTGATTATTATATAATGAAATTATAAGTGAAAGGGTGCGATTATTGCCCAGATTTGTTTTGTATTTCATGAAATAGTATGTACTCTGGTCAGTATTTTATATAAACGCTTTCTCGTTTTTCTATGTTGCCCTAATAGTAACTGTATAACTATATAAATATTTTTTCGAATGTAAAGCCATTTTTGATGAGGAATCGCTGGAATAGATCGTGAACTTGAAATTTGTGTAACCAGTGTTAAGAAAATTATCCGTTATTTGTCACGTTACCGATCTGTTACAGGTTGTAAAATTGATTATTGGTATGAAATGTTATTTTTATGCAAATGTTGTGGAAATTATAGTTTTGTTTCTTTTCGATTTTATAAAATTATACAAAATATCTGGTGTGGAATTTGTCATTCTAATGAATTCTTGTCTATCCTAACTGTGAACTTGTTAAAGAAAAAAAAACTGCAAAATAAATAAATTTGTTGAATAAGTAAATAAATTTGTTAAACGATATTAATAAGTTTTCCTAGTGTAAAACTTATTTTCAAAGGGGTGATGCGAGTGTTGTAATGTCTAATTAAAAACTAGAATGTTTTGATTATACGAAATTAATAAAGAAGATAATAATATTCAATAAATGTAATTACGATAAATAATGGTTTGTTTATTAAAAAATATAGAAATACGAGTTGGCAACGCCTGAACACAGGCTAGAGGCTGGGTAGGAGTGCCCGCCAGTCATCGGAGGGCCTTGAGCGTATTAAGGTGTTTTTGTGTGTTAAGATGTAATTGTAAATTTAGAATAGTATTGTGTCTCTCCGGCTTAGAATGTTAACGTTAAATTCCCCCCTCGCATTACCTCGTTTATCTCAGTGTTTTCGGAATAAATAAGTCAGTAAAGTGTAATCAGAGTATAATTACCCCCCCCGGTCTCCCATGCCCAGTTCAAATTATAACAGCGCCTCAACTCGGTCATGCTACCCGTATTTATAAAGTACAGCGAAAAGAGTGTAAAGAGAATGATTAATGATAGAAGAGAAATTGGAATAAAGAAATGAAATAGTACCAAAAGCAAGATAAGAAAGGCTAATAAAGATAAATTACTACACACCATAATGTGGAAATAAATGTTTTAATGTTATGTTATAATGTTAGTAAACAAGTTATAAATAATCCTAAATTTATAAAAAGCTTAAAAAATTACTAATTAGAAATGGGAGAAATTTTAATAGGGATAATTGAAGTGGAAGCATTAAAATTGGAATTCTCTTGTACAAGTAAAAGTTTCACTTTTAGAGTGATTGTTTGCTTGCTTGCTTGCCTTCGTGCTTCTTCTGCAATAAATAACACTGTCCAACACCAATTTTGCTGATTTAATTCTAACACCTGTTTTTAGGTAACTTTGGTGTGCTGATTTCAAAAATCACCTTAGTTTTTGTCTATCACGTCAGATTTTCGAGCAATCAAATACGGATATTTTGGAGATATCGCATTTTGGCAGGGTTATGCCCAATTTTTTTTCTTTTCAAAAAATAAGTTTTTACATACTCAGAATCAGCATGGAAAAGTAAACAATTGTGCAGGGAGTGAACTTTAATATACAATGGTAATATTGACACATAAAGTGATTAGAAGTGTTTAAATAAGCAAAAAATGAATCCATATTAAAGCAAGCACGGGACCAGTTTTCTTAACATTGTCTTTTTCTTGTTTTCTTACTTTTCAGTGCTGATAAATTTTCTCTTATAGGACTTCCTAGAATGAGAGATGTCAAGACAATCTCTTTGCAGGCTCCAGCAGTAGTCAGCCATCATATGGATATCCCATCTTCCTTGGTATCGTTCTTCCATCACTTTGATATCTTGGTGGAACCTTTCACCTTGCTCTTCACTAACATCACCAAGATTTTCTGGAAATTTATCCAGATGACTGTTGAGATAGCGAACTTTAATGCTCATGTTGCAACCCAACTGCTGAAAGTTTACAAGTAAATCCTTTACAAGATCTTTATAATTTTCAGACTTTTTGTTTCCTAGGAAGTTCTTAACTACTGCCACAAAAGCATTCCAAGTTCTTGCCTCCGTTTCGGTCATTGAGTTACTGAACTGCGGATCTTTCATCAGTTTTCTTATCTGGGGACCATCGAATATACCAGCTTTAAGCTTCTCATCACTAAGACCTGGAAAGGCTGCACATATGTAATTAAAGCAATCACCTTCTTTATTCAAAGCTTTTACAAACTGCTTCATAAGCCCAAGTTTGATGTGGAGTGGTGGAAAAAATGATCTTTTCTCGATCCACCAATGGCTCGTTTACAATATTTTTATCTCCTACATTTAAATTTTGCCTTAGTGGCCACTTTTCCTTTACCCAATGTTCAGCTTTGGCGCGACTATCCCATAAGCACAAGAAACATGGATACTTTGTGTAGCCACTTTGTTGGCCAAGAAGTTGACCATTTTCAGGTCAACACAAATCACCCATTTATGAACATCATATTTTAGCATCTCCAGCACTATTTTTGTTTTCATATTCTTCTTTTAGATGCACTGAATGACCAATAGGAATCGCGCCATATTCATTCCCATTGCGAAGCAAGACACACTTTAAACTTCTTTTTGAACTGTATATAAACAATCTCCACTCATTGGGGCTATAGTGGGTTACACCCATTGCATTCAAAAGTCCTACATTATAGCAGTAAACCAAATCCTTCTCTGCACCAAAATATTGCAACAATTCTCTTTCCCTATTGCGATAAGATGTTATTTTTGTCCTAGGATGAAGTAGATTTTCTCGTGCAATCTTGAAGCTAATAATCTGATGACTCTTTGAAAGGCTGAGATCACGAATTAAATCATTCAACTCAAGTTGATTAAATCGCTGAGGTGTCGTTGATGAAGAAGGCTGTTCAAAATCATCATCAGTGATATCACGTTCGATCTCATCAGGTAATTCCATATCTTCATCATCTTCTGTGAGTGTTGGAAGGTCCGTGAAAATTGGAACAGGAATTTCATCTGAGTGAGAAATTGGTCTGATTGCTGAATCTAGGTTAGGATACTTTAGATGGTGTTTATTCTTTGCGGAAGCCAGAAGTCTTCACAAGGCAAAAGTAGCAATCATCTGAATGATTTTTGAGCTCTCGCCATACCATAGGAATGCTAAACTTCAAACCTTTTCTGTTTCCATTTGTCCATTGTCGTAAATGTTCCACACAAGTTTTGCAAACAGTGTGAGGAGCCCACGACTTATCCTGATCTCCAAGTTTAACTTTAAAATAGGCCAGGTATGCCTTTTTTACGAAATCAGTAATGTTCATCCTCTGCTTTAGTAACGTAAAGCATCCACAAATGTAGCAGAAAACATCTGAGCTGTTTGAACACTTTCTTCGAACAGCAGACATGATGATGATGATGAGCTGCAACGCACCCTTCACTCACCACTGATCGCAAATAACTGCCGCAGTATTGGATCACTGAATGCTGCCCACATGTAACTCTGTGCCGCTCCCAGTCATGTGGCGAGCAGGCGATGACGTCACACACTTTGCAGCTGTATCCAACCAGGACAGACTGACGTCACTAGCGGAACCGGCTGCTCTCACTCCGCCAATGGGAAATCTCTCTCAGATCATGACGTCACGCTCACACCTGGGGAAATCACAGATACCCAAGATTTTAATATGTTGCACATGACCTTTAGATTTAATGCACAGATTTGCATATTCCACAGATAAAATTTTAACAGCAAAACAGCTGTTAACAGGTCTCAAAAATCATAAATTTTGATAAGCGCCCTTCATGGATCACCCAAAATAGGCATATTGCATTGCACGAAAACCTGATGTGATGGACAAAATCTAAGGTGATTTTTGAAATCAGCACATCAATATTATCCAGAAACAGGTCTTAGAATTAAATCAGCAGCAAAATTTTTTTTTTTGGTTGGGCAGTGATTAATTCGACATTGTTTGCTTGCTTGTCTGTTCTCGTGGTTCCTCTTTGCATCTACTTTGATTTCGCGGAATTTTCTTTATAAAAAAATATAGAATAATAATATAAATGTGTATATATAGTTTTCTCCTGTACAATTATTTAAGAATATATATATATATATATATATAAAGTGTGTAATTATTATATTGCTTGCATTTTCTGCCAATTGTTTTTCATTCAATGTCTGTTACTCGATTAATGTACAATATAAAGTCATGTATTTCTTTCATTGTCAATTTTAATATTCGTGTTTTATTTAATTCTTTTGCTGAGCAAATTTAGGAGGTCGTCTCCGTCTCTCTTGTCTTTAATAAATAAGTAGCAACACTGCATATATAAATAAATAAATAGTGGTGTCTGACAACCTTGCCTTTAATATATAAATAAATAAATTAAATAACTGGTAACCGTTCCAAAAATACAAATTTTAATAAAGTGGTATCTGGCAACTCCTCTATATATAAATAAATAATTAAAATAGTTGTATCTGACAACTCTGCCTTTAATATATAAATAAATTAAATAATTGGTAACCGTTCCAGAAATAAAAATTAAAATAATTAGTGGTATCTGGCAACCCTCCATATATAAATAAAATAAATAGTGGTATCAGACAACTCCCGACCCTCTATATAACAGTTGCTGGTCCCCTGAACTCTCATTATGCGTCTGGCTGAGGCCAGGCGAACATCTCTGTCCTTCTTAGGTTAAGGTTTAGATTCTTAGGTTAGGATTCCCCTTTGGGGGTGAGGACATCCCACCTCCCCAAAGACTCTCCTCCTCCTTTCTTTCTCTTGGGTTAAGGTTACTCCTTTGGGGGGGGGAGGCCATCCTCCCTTCTCCCTCCAAAGCCCTCCCCCTTGTTGCAAAATCCCGCCCCATTTTCAACATCCCACTCCCCCTTTTGCAGCATCTCACTTTGCAACATTGAACATTTGTACCACTGCAATTGCAATTGCACTCCCATTTTTCGTCCATACTACTCCCCTGCTCACAGAGCAGGCCATACTTTCACATTCCTTGAGAACAAAACACCGGATTTTATCGAACCTAATATGTGGCCGGCTAGTAGCCCCGATCTTTCACTTCTACATTATGGTGTTTGGGAAGCCCTGAAGTCCAAAGTTTACATCCCTGGTGTGTATATATATATATAATGAAAATTATTTCACGAAAGTAACACGTGAAAAATATTTATGATGAATAAAACCACGAAGGAAAGGAAACACAAAAAGGTGCTCAAGCGCTTTCGTCTAATGACATCCTCAGGAACACTGAAGTACATAAAAGGTTACGGCCTATATATAGGTTACAGAAAAAAAAAATTAATAAATAACATACACACATACATTTATTGCATATAATATATATATGTATATATGTATGTATGTGTGTGTAGATATGTATGTGTGTATATATATATATATGTATGTTTGTGTGTATGTACGTTATTTATTAATTTTTTTTTCTTTCTGTAACCTATATTTAGGCCGTAACCTTTTATGTACTTCAGTGTTCCTGAGGATGTCATTAGACGAAAGCGCTTGAGCACCTTTTTGTGTTTCCTTTCCTTCGTGGTTTTATTCATCATATATATATATATATATATATATACACATTGATTTTTGCTTCTGTCCGAGTTTTTCATTGACGGTCAAGCTTGTTATTCCTCCTTAGACCTACAGCTTAATGTGGAATCCGAACCACGGCCCAGCACCAGCCAGTGTTTTTACCACTAAGCTACCCAGGGTACCCATTTATCTACCAACCAATATTTTTATTGTGTGGAAGGATGAACGGCTGGGTTTTGCTGCGCGTCGCCTGCCGTCAACCGGTCTCGATCTTGCGTCGATAGATTCGTAGTCAGCGACGCTAACCAATACACCACTGAGCCGCATATATATATATATATATATATATATATATATATATATATATTTTTATATATTGAATTGAATAACATTTATTGATAAAATACAATTTTAAATTTTTTGTTAAATAATTTTAACAAATAATTGTGAAATTGGTCAATTTATTTTGCTTAATTTGGCCATTAAGCTTTAGGCTTTACTGGGATCATAGAAATTACCATATCATATTTATGACATAATCATGATAAATATGATATATCACATTTATTAACATATCAGATACTGCATATATTTATATATGCCTGGCTCAGGACAGTATCAGATGAACTGTGTGTATCTGGATGTTTGCGATGCAGAGTCAAGAGAGCAACTCGCTCCTCCCACAAGCCAGGTCTAGAGGCGAGGCGACCAGCTTGAACTTCAATGTGAAGAGAGACCAAAGCACGGAACAACTACAAGACTACAAAGTATATATATATATGGGCTACGTCGTGGCTAATGTCGTAACACCGCTTCCCGGAGATCAGCGAAGTTAAGCGACATTGAGTCTGGGTAGTAGTTGGATGGGAGACCGTCCTCTGCGCCCAGATTATGTAGCGACCCGTGGTTCGGATCCCACGTAAAGCTGTAGGTCCCCTCCGTCATATGACCTTAGAGGTTGCGACGGAGGTTAAACAACCCCAATTTAAAAAAAAATATATATATATCCAAACGTCTTTCCCGCTGCAGTGAGGTCGCGTTAGAAACAGGCAGGAAGCGCCTCAATCGCTCACATTCACTTCATCAGTTGTCATGACAATAATGCACCTGCCTCAGGGCAGCAATTCCACAGCCCAGCCCCGCAGATTACATCTCCTTCCGAGAACTCTCAGTCTATTAATAGGTTTGTGCCGGAACTTGTTCTTGGCTGATTTGTATCAATGTCGAAAAATTCATCTGTTTTTTTCTACTTTCTTCTCGGACTTTGGGTTCCTAAATAGAGATAAATTGTTCCTTAAGCAGTTCGCTCATTTTTTCTGGGTCATTTGTGTATTCGGCCTCCCAGTCTGTCAATGGACCAATACTCTCTTTATACTGCATTTTTCTTTTCGCAAACGTGTAGAAGTATTTTGTTTTGTTTTTTGTTTTCTGTTACCTTGTTTTCTTCCGCGTTTGTCTTATTTATAAATATTTGTTTTCGAGCCATTTCTGTTTTTCATAATTTCCTCTCTAGTTTGAGTCGCCTTGCATCAGTTCTGTATTTGTGAAGATGTTTTACAGTTTGTTTCCGTTGTCTAAATAGTGTCCTGATTTTTCTGTCGAGCTTGCTACGTTTTTTTTTTTTTGTCTCTCTAGAACATGTTTCAGTAATATAGGTTTAGTTTCAGTTTCTATTATACATAGTATTTCGTCTGAAGTCTTCTCGTAAAGTAGCAATTCCCAATTTACAGTATTTTCTTTAAATCTTTATTTACACTTTCCTTCTAACACATATGGATGCGTTTTTGGACCTCTGGGTGCAAACTTAAACTGCGTATCGATTAGGTTATGGTCGGAGAACTTTCTGTGCGTTACCCTTTTATTAATTATCTCATTGTTATTTGTCAAAATTAAATCCAAAACGTTCTCTTTCCTCGTGGCCTCACAGATTTCCTGGGTAAGGGCATAATGTTCCATAACATTTAATATAATTATGTTTTGGGTTCTATCATCTTTTGTAAAGTTACCATGAAACTACTTCTCGTCATTTTTTCTTCCATGTTACGAATGGGAAATTAAAATCTCCACAAATTAAAATATTTCTTGCTGGAGTTTCAAGTAATTTTTACATGTTTTCTATTTTATTTATAGCGAATTGGAATTAACTTTTTGTGGTGTTTGGTGGTCTAGATGTTCATAATGGTTAGGTTCAGTTCTTTTACTTCTAATATAATAACTTCGACTGTGCTGTTTGATTTGTTTACCTTCACTTCACATGTGTGTGTGTTTCTCACATAGATACGACACCCTCACCTTCGTCTAGCAACTCTATCTGCTCTGTATATGTTGTAGTCCAGTATTGCTATTTCAGTATCCTTGATACAGTTTTCACAGCCTTTTTCGCATTTATTTAAGTGTGATTCCGTTAGGCATATAATATCTATGCTGGTTTCCATAGCTAAATTTTGTAAGTATTGTAATTTGTAGTCTGCATGGTCAGTATAGAGGCCTTGTATATTTGTGTATAATACATTTGCAGGGCTTCTAATCTTCGTGCACGGTTTTCCCAGATAATGGTTGTTTCCTAGTCGATGTCGGTTCCTGTTTGGCAGTGGTGGGCACCGTTAACCAAACAGTTAACTTCGATAACGATAATCCGTTAACCCCAATTTTTAACTCCGATAACGATAATCCGGTAATTTTACTACAAAGTTAACGGAAGTTAACGATAATCCGTTAACGATAACTATTTCTTTACTAACATTTAAAAAAAATCAAGGAAAAAAGCTTTAAAACCCATAGAAAATGTTTATTTATGCAAAATTCAACAATAGATAGGTATTTAACTGTATTTTTATCAAGTTTTGCAACTTTTTTGCTTAATAACTTTTTTTTAAATTTTTAATAAAAAATGTACTGATTACATGTTTTGAAACCCTTGTAACCACTAACCATTAACTAAATTTTAATTTACCAGAGAATTATTATGGCGGGAACTGAAAGGTAAAATTAAATTTTAGGCACATTTATTAAAGACTATGACACAATGTGCTGGTTGCCCTTCAGAAAGACCAACTTCTCAAAGTTAGGCCCAACTGCCAGTCTTGACCTCTTGGGCCTCAGGATGTCCTTGCCGAGAGAGAAGAGCCGTTCCACTGCGGCAGAGGACGGAATTGGCAGACTGAAGTTATGGCGGTTTGAATTCATTCGCGGAGCGGTGATCTTCCGTGAATGACTCCTCGCAGTTAACGTGTTAACGGACTTTAACAGACTAAATATCGAGTTATCGGAAGTTAACTGGTCCGATAACGATAAATGGAAATTAACTTCCGTTAATAGTCCGTTAAAAAAAGTTAACTTCGTTAATTAACTGTTATCGGATTAACGCTTTAGTGCCCAACACTGCTGTTTGGTTGGGCCGCTGCATTTGGGAGCATTGGGGTTGCGGCCCCTGATACCACTGTGTTTGTTGTATTATCGGTGGATGGTGTTGAATAAAAGGGCGATGTATGTAATGCTGTGGTGCATGTATCTGCGAAGTTCTGTCTTTTCTTGTTTGAAGGGCTAGTTGTGCTTTTATCATTCCCATTTCCTCTAAAAAATATGCTTCGTTGCTCCTGTTATTACTTCTATTTCGGATATGATCTGTTCTTTTTCGTTTCCTTCTCTGAGTACCCATAATTTGAAAATACGGGCACTCTATATTCAGGCGTTTTTTCTCTGAATGACTGTCTGCACATAGGAGGATGGAAAAAGTAGCAGTTTCTTCCGTATCTGGGTCTTCCATTCCTCATCATGTAGAAGCATTTTTTGGGGTGATTGTACATGCAGTCTGAGCCGTATTTGCAAGAACCTGTTTTATAATATTTGCAGATGGCCCGTCGTTCAGATTCCTTACGAGTCCTATGTCGTTCAATTTCTTCTGCTGCGCCACCACTTTCCTACTCAAGTGTTTTTTTTCTCCGGTGTGTTTTCATCTGTGTTTTCATCTGCGTCACTCTCTTGTGCGGGGGTTATTTCTTCGTCTAAGGCTACTTCTGCACCTCCCTGTAGTGTGTATTCCTCGGTGTTCTGAATCTCACTTTTGTTTGTGTCGGCTTTTTCTTGTATTTCCTGGTTTTCTGTCGGTAAACCTCTTGCAATTGATTCCTCAATTTCCGATATTCCATTCTCGTTTGTATTACTTTCATATTGTTTTCCATACATTTTTCGCACACGAAGCTGTAAAAACCTATGATTTCGTTGTTTATTCTATTCATCATTTTCCTGTCTTTTTATGCATTCGTAATGTTTAAATGTACTGCATAGAATCCATTTTAAACCCGCGGTCCAGTCTACTTCATTTCTGCAATCGCAGAGCTGGTAAGCGGCGCATTTCATTACACATAGTCCAAATCTATTCAACTTTCTGAATTTGCAGCCATTCACACATTTTTTCTATTCTTTGCCATATTTTCTTTCTTTTATCTAATATACTATTTCAGAAATGAAGCCTTATATATATATATATATATATATATATATATAATATATATATATATATATATATATATGTTAAACACAGACCGTGCATGGAACAAGGAACTCTTCTGGGAAAATTAAATCCACTATAGTCCGAATAAGTAATGGTAAATGACAAATACCATAGTTTTTCTTTTTCATGATGCTAGCCCGACGTGGGCAACGCAGTTCTCAGGGGACCATTCTGAGTTTGTGTATATTAAACGGACGTGTTACGTGCCTTGAAAAGTGGACGCTCAATGTCCCGGTTGAGGTTTAAGTTTTGTTTTTTGGCTAAAAATACAATAGTTACCCCTTTTTCTTTGATTTATTCAATCCGACGTGAATGCAACGAGTCTTTTACTTATATAGAGGTTCTGAATGTAGTGGGACTAGGCTTGCTTTAAACCCTAGATCCATGTCCCAAAGCTGGATCCTGTCTGCTTTGCAGATAGCTGGTGAGGGAAGCTATATTTATGGGACCTCTTTGCGAGAGACCCGTTGCCCACGTCGGGCTAGCATCATGAAAAAGAAAAACTATGGTATTTGTCATTTACCATTACTTATTCGGACTATAGTGGATTTAATTTTCCCAGAAGAGTTCCTTGTTCCATGCACGGTCTGTGTTTAACATATAAGTTTCTCAGGGGACCATTCTGAGTTTGTATATATATATATATATATATATATATATATATATACAGGGTGTTTGAAAACTTTCTGTACAAATTGTAATGGGGGATAGGCAACACCAAGACAAACCCTTTTCGTCTATAAGTGTATGTCCGCTGACATCACCATTCGGCGCGAGAGGGCGCCGCTGCAATTGGCTAAAAGGTGAAGTGGGCTAGACTCGCGCTTGCCGCGGGCATTCTTAAATCGGACGTAGTACGCGTAACATGGAGCGCTTCACGACTGCTGAGATGGCTGACATGCATATGGTGTATGGGGCTGCCAATGGAAACGGAAGAGCTGCTGTGAGGTTGTACCGACAGCGCTTCCCAAACAGACGTGTGCCAAACCACCAAACGTTTGCGCATTTGCATCGGCGACTGCGAGAAACTGGAACATTCCATGCAAACATGCATGACACTGGTCGGGAGAGAAACGTGCGCACTCCTGACATGGAAGAAGAAATCCTACGGCGATTTGAGGACAATCCAAACGCAAGCACACGAGGTGTTGCACGTAATCTCGGTGTGAACCACGACCTGGTCTGGAGAGTGTTGCACGAGCAGCAGTTACATCCGTTTCATCGTCAGAGAGTCCAGGCATTACAACCTCGGGATTACCCTCTTCGTGTGGAATTCGCACGCTGGTTTCTGCAGCAGACAGCGGTGCAGCCTAATTTTCCGGCTTATGTGCTGTTCTCAGATGAGGCCTGT
Organism: Bathynomus jamesi; assembly: GCA_023014485.1. Lineage (NCBI taxonomy): Eukaryota > Metazoa > Arthropoda > Malacostraca > Isopoda > Cirolanidae > Bathynomus > Bathynomus jamesi. The sequence goes on along the minus strand of JAJOZX010000007.1, from coordinate 56,308 downwards.
TTCACACGTGAGGGTGTGTTTAACATGCACAATTCTCACGTGTGGGCGCACGCAAATCCACATGCTACACGGGTGCATGCTCATCAAGAACGGTTCGCCATCAATGTTTGGGCGGGTATCGTCCATGGCAAGTTGATTGGGCCGTACCTGCTGCCTGCCCGACTCGACGGGCGGGTTTATCGGATATTTCTTGAAGAAACGTTGCCGGAACTGCTGGAAGATGTTCCCGTGGCTATTCGTAGACGAATGTGGTTTCAACACGACGGGGCCCCAGCACACTCCAGCAACGATGTGCGGGATTATCTGAACGCCACTTTTGGGGACCGATGGATAGGCCTGGGTTGGCCCGTAGCCTGGCCACCGAGATCGCCCGATTTAACATGCCTCGATTTCTTCCTGTGGGGACACATGAAGAACCTCGTGTACGAGACTCCCATTTACTCAGAAGAAGACCTCGTAGCAAGAATCGCTGTCGCCGCTGGAACTGTTCCCGAAATGCCGGGAATCTTTCGACGTGTACGTCGGTCAATGCTTCGACGCTGTCGGGCATGCATTGATGCTACCGGTCGCAACTTTCAGCACCTTCTTTAAATAAACATGCCTTCTTTAAATAAACATGTTACGCGTACTACGTCCGATTTAAGAATGCCCGCGGCAAGCGCGAGTCTAGCCCACTTCACCTTTTAGCCAATTGCAGCGGCGCCCTCTCGCGCCGAATGGTGACGTCAGCGGACATACACTTATAGACGAAAAGGGTTTGTCTTGGTGTTGCCTATCCCCTATTACAATTTGTACAGAAAGTTTTCAAACACCCTGTATATATATATGTAACAGTTTTTTTGCGCACACCTACAGGTCGCTACAATTGGTGTAGAACTATGCGGTTTTCACCATTCGATGCGTCGTTTTATTGTGCAGTGCCCATGCTAAAAAAAAATTCCCTAACATAATTCCTTCCCCCCTTTTAGGGGTACAGTTCTTCCCATGCCTGTACACGCATTTTTTTAATTTTTCATTTTTAATCATAATTTTGGCACAAAATAAGTCAATATTTACTAAACATTTAATATCATTCGATTCACAAGATTTATTTATCGATTCAATTTTAAAAAAGTATATATTTTTAAAATTCATAAAACTTTTTGCAAAAAACTAAAAACAAAATGCATTTTTAAAATTCAATGATTTTTATACAAAATATTTTGATATTTTTAAAATTCAATGATTTTTATACAAAATATTTTGATATTTGTTATAATTTTTACATTTTTCGATTCACAAAAGATTTCTTTATCGATTCAATACAAAAAATTACATAATTAAAACGGGCAATTTAAATAAACACGAGTTTAAAGTTAAACGAGCCACACTCGAAATTATTTACCGTGACTTTTGTGCGTTTTATTACTGTGGCTTTTGTACAAATAATTTTACATATACACAAACAATTTGATAGGATATTGATTTATCATTCTATTTTTTAGTTGTCATAGAAATACGTTAATTAAGTTATCTGATTAGATGCGCTTTTATGGTTGAAGATCATTTTTAGAAAATTATTTATTTTCCCCACATTAAAATATTACAAAATTTCTATTAGGTATCCTAATATCATTATGCCTGTCGCTGTAAGTAAGAAAATAGCAATTAAATAATTTTAAAACATTAAATGACGTCATCAAGATCATTACGAAACCTATGGTAAAATTATTGAATACCCGGTTAGGTTCATTGAATGCCAGGTTAGGTCATCTGTACGCCCTTGACGATTGGTTAGGTTAAGTCGTGATATTTTCGTTGGCTTTAACGAAAATATCATGATTTAACCTAACCAATCGTCAAGGGTGTACAATTAACCTAACCGGGCATTCAATTAACGTACCCGGGCATTCAATTAATCTAATCGGGCATTCAGTTGACCTAACCGGCCATTTAATTAACCTAATCGGGCATCTAATATACTATTTCAGAAATGAAGCCTTTTATATATATATATATATATTTGTAACAGTTTTTTGCGCACACCTACAGGTCGCTACAATTGGTGTAGAACAATGCGGTTTTCACCATTCGATGCGTCTTTTTATTGTGCAGTGCCCATGCTAAAAAAAAATTCCCGAACATAAATCCTTCCCCCCCCTTTTAGGGGTACAGTTCCTCCCATTTCTTCATTTTTAATCATAATTTTGGCACAAAATGTGGGAGGGGGGGTAATGGGGGAGGGGGTGGGGTTAATGGGGAAACTCAGAAAAATAGATGCGATATATATACAGGGTGTCCCAAAAGTCCCTATCTATTTTGTTGAAATAGGCTGAATTTCAAATGAATGTTTTAATGACATGATTGCATGCACCTTTCTAGACAAATACATGCATTAGATTTCTATTTTAATTATTTTTAAATTTTTAATTAATTTTTTCAGATCCACATCATTGGTGATGGATGTGCATGAACGCGTTATGATAGTAACATGTCGCATCAGAGGAATGAAGTGTTGTGAAATTAGAGACCGATTCTCAAGAAGGTTTTATAAGCCTGGACCGACAGATAAAGCAATTCGTGAATTGGTGAACAAATTCAAAAGGACTGGATCTGTGCATGATGAAGGAAGAAGTGGGCGCCCAAGAACAATACAACAAAACATTGAATCTGTTCGCATAATGTTCGAAGACGACCAAAGAATGTCAGTTCGCCAAGCATCCCACAGATTGACCATACCCAAAACAACTGTTCACAGACTCTTGCGTTCGACGCTGAAGAAGTGTTATCACATTCAGCTGTTACACAGCTTACACGAGGAAGATTTTCCAAAAAGAGCAGCAATGTGTGCGGAACTGGTCGAACAAATCCAAAATAACAATTTAATGGACCACATTTTGTTTAGCGATGAGGCGACTTTTCACACCTGTGGTAAAATCAATCGACATAATTGTCGCATCTGGGCTAATGAGAAGCCAACTGAGTTCACTGAATGGGAAAGAAACTCGCCTAAAGTCAACGTGTGGCTTGGAATGACGAAGTATAAGATTTACGGGCCCTTTTCTTTGCAGAGGCTACAGTGACAGGGCCTGTTTACTTTGATATGCTTCAAAACTTTCTAGAACCTCAACTTCTTCAAGATGGCATTCTCGACGATGTAGTCTTTCAGCAGGATGGGGCACCATGTCATTATGCCAGAATTGTTCAGACATACCTAAACGAGCGTTTTCCAAATCGTTGGATTGGACGTGGGGGAAATAGGCCCTGGGCAGCGCGATCTCCGGATTTGACCCCATTGGATTTCTTTGCTTGGGGTTTCATTAAATCAGAGGTCTATCGCAGAAATATTCGAGATTTACCAGATCTGCGAGATCGCATTAGGCAAGCAGTTGAGAAAATAACCCCTGAAATGCTTAGAAATGTGTTCCGCAATGCAGCTGACCGCTTTGAGATTTGCAGAGATACAGATGGAGCACATGTAGAAACTACTAATTAAAGATTTTAATGGTGTAATACTTGTAATTTGTATAGAAATACATCTGTATTCAGGTCAGTGTGACATTTATTTGAAATTCAGCCTATTTCAACAAAATAGATAGGGACTTTTGGGACACCCTGTATATGTAATAAAAAAAAAATTAAAGTAAATCCTTTGCAAGGTGCCAGCCCCCTTCAAAAAAAATTAAAGTAAATCTTTTGCAAGGTGCCAGCCCCCTTCCCCAATTGGGAGTAAAGGGGGAAGGGTGGGGGTAAATGGGGGAGAGGGGTGGGGGAAGGGGTATTGGGGGAGAGGGGTGGGGTAATGGGGGAGGGGGTGGGGTTAATGGGGAAACTCAGAAAAAAAAATGATAACCAACATCGATTCCGGTCAGGAAGATCATGCTTATCACAACTAATGGAACACTATAACAATACTGGCTAAAGTGGGCCCTACGGGCCCATTTAGCTATGCCCGTGGTGCTGGGGCCTTTGGCCTCATTAATTGGGGAGCCGTAAAAATATTTAGTCTGTAATGGTTGCAGCACCAGTATGAAAGTGCATAAAAAGAACTCATTTGGTCATTCAGTTGACCTTAGTAATGGGGGAGGGGTGGGGTAATGGGGAGGGGTGGGGGTAATTGGAGAGGGGTGGGGTAATGGGGAGGGGGTTGGGGTAATGGGGGAGGGGTGGGGGGGTGATGGGGAGGGGTTTAGTCTGTAATGGTTGCAGCATCAGTATGAAAGTGCAAAAAAGAACTCATTTGGTAAATTGTTGAACTTAGCCGCAGAATAAATTTCGGCTCAAAGCTGAACGCAAAAGCAAATATTTTTTACACTTTTTAAAATTATAATTAAAAGTAGAATTCATTACGCCTTTTTCTAATGCATTAAAATACAAATATCGCCCATATATATATATATATATATCAAGAATCTTCTCTTTTCGAGCGTCACAGACAGACTGACATTCCTGGGTGTTTATAGTATTAATTATTGATGCACTCGAAACAATGAAAACTATGATTTGGCGGGCCGCAGGGCCCCCAATTACTGTCGGTTCAGTTATTTGGTCAATAAATCTATAGAAATGAACGCAGTCATGAAAATCTTAGGCTTCAAATCCGAGCTCATTGTATTAAGATTTGTGAAGCTTTAGATTTTCATTGCTGCGTTCTTTTCTGTAGTTTTATTGAATGAATAATTGGTTTGCCAGTAACTGGAAGGCCGCAGGCACCCCAATTACTGAGGCCCAAGGTGAGAGGAATAGGAATGATATCCAGATAAAGGGCTACTGATGTTCAAAATAAAATACGCCGAAGGCCCACAATTCAGCCGAAGCACCGCAGATCTAGCAAAATCGGAGCGTAGCGCCGACCTTTTGCTAGTCTAATATACTATTTCAGAAATGAAGCCTTATATATATATATATATATATATATACAGTGGTGGGCACCGTTAACCTAAAAGTTAACTTCGTTAACCGCTAATCCGTTAACCAAAAAGTTAACTTCGTTAACCGTCAATCCGTTAATTCGTTAAACATGTAACGGAAGTTACCGATAAACCGTTAACGTTAACTTTTATTATAAAAAAAATGAAAAACACAATATATATATATAATTTAATTTTCCCTCTTCTTCTCGTTCTCCATTTTGTCCATGAGATGCATGTTGCCCTTCATGAAAATTAGCATATCAAAGTTTTCATCAGACAGGGATGATCTCTTGGCCCTCAGGATGTCCTTGCCCATAGAGAACAAACGCTCCACTGCAGCACTGGAGGGGATGGCTGTGTTGAACTTGATGAACAAGTCCACCAACACTTGCTCACCCAAGAAGGCAGCATCTGTCAGCAAGTCCTTGGAGTTGGTCTCCAGCCAGGTCTTGACCAAGTTCTGGGCCTTGCCCTTGAGTGACCTGTGGCTTCTGCTGCTCTCTTTTGTCTGGATGACAGCACTGAAGTAGTCATCCTCCTCCTCCTCCTCCTCCTCGTTGTTGCTGCCTCCACTGTTGCTGCCCACTTCGTTGGACTGCTGCTTCATGGCCTCCTCGACTGTACCCTCCATGCTTTTCCTCACCCTGGCGACCTTGGTGTTGTCATACTTGTCCAACCAGATGAGGCGAAACCTGGGATGGAAGGCAGCAGCCAGCTGGCATTCGTCATCCTCCAGGAGGGGCCCAAACCTTTTGTCGATGCCTGCCAAAAGTGCTCAGCACTGAAAATAATAGAAACTTTTAAAGGTTTATTTATAAATTTTTTGGGTTAACGGACTTGAGTTAACGGAAGTTAAATGTAACGGAAGTTAATTAGTCCGATAATGATTTTCAAAGTTAACTTAAAAGTTAAATCGTTAACGAAAAAGTTAACTTCGTTAATTAACGATTAACGGATTAACGGTTTGTGCCCAGCTTTGTAATATATATATATATATGTAAGGTTTTTTTTGCGCACACCTACAGGTCGCTACAATTGCTGTAGAACAATGCGGTTTTCACCATTCGATGCGTCTTTTCATTGTGCAGTGCCCATACTAAAAAAAAATTCCCTAACATAAATCCTTCCCCCCCTTTTAGGGCTACAGTTCTTCCCAGCTCTTCATTTTTAATCATAATTTTGGCACAAAATGGGGAGGGGTGGGGGTAATGGGGGAGGGGGGTGGGGTTAATGGGGAAACTCAGAAAAATAGATGCGATATATACAGGGCGTCCCAAAAAAATGTATACACACTTTAAATAATTATAAAGGCAGTTTATTAAAATACATTTCATTTTCAAAATGTAATAGAATCTACAGACATTATTTAATTGTTTTGTCAACGCCTGTTTTTAAACTGACGTCCGTTCTGGTCCAGGCACTGCTGATAACGCGAAGCAATGGAATCGCAAACATCACGAAACATTTCGTTTGGTATTTGTGTGCATTCTCGTTCAATGGCTGCTCTCAATTCAGCGACTGTTGCAGGTTTTATAGCGTAGACTTTGTCTTTTAAGTATCCCCATAAAAAAAAGTCTAGTGGTGTGAGGTCTGGTGAACGCGGAGGGTATTCTACGAAACCCCTTCGTCCAATCCACATCCACATCGTGCCAAGTACCACTCGCAATACTCCACTCTTCGGTCCGGATCATCTTCATTAATAGCATGGACTAATCTTGGAATGTAACTTTTCCATTAACAGCGCTTCAAAATGCGTTGGACAGACGATTCTGAAATTCCTACCTCACGACTCGCTTGCCGCACAGATTTTCTTGGACTTTGGTGATACGTTTCCAGTACTCTTTCTTGCTTTGTGGGGCTTGTCGATGTCCGTGGTCTTCCGGAACGCTTCTTGTGGACATTCTGAACAGTTCCATCGGCTTCAAACTTATCTCTAATTCGAGTGATGGTAAGTCACGTTGGTGGATCTGTTTGAAACTCCCTCCTAAACTGTCTTTGCACTTCAACTGCGTTTTCACACTTCCAGTAGCATTTTAGAATGAATTTCCTTTGTTCAAAGCTTAGTCTGACTGCCATTATTAATTCTAATGGGTTTAACTTGGAAAGAAAGAAACATCAATTGAGCTATCAGCTGTTAAAGTGTGTATACATTTTTTTGGGACGCCCTGTATATGTAACCAAAAAAAAATTAAAGTAAATCCTTTGCAAGGTGCCAGCCCCCTTCCCCCCTTGGGGGTAATGGGGGAAGGAGGGGAGGGGGTACTGGGGGAGAGGGTGGGGTAATGGGGGAGGGGGTGGGGTTAATGGGGAAACTCAGAAAAAAAAATGATAACCAACATCGATTCCGGTCAGGAAGATCATGCTTATCACAACTAATGGAACACTATAACAACATTATTGATGCACTCGAAACAATGAAAACTATAATTTGGCGGGCCGCATGGCCCCCAATTACTGTCGGTTCAGTTATTTGGTCAATAAAACTATAGAAATGAACGCAGTCATGAAAATCTTAGGCTTCAAATCCGAGCTCATTGTATTAAGATTTGTGAAGCTTTAGATTTTCATGGCTGCGTTCTTTTCTGTAGTTTTATTGAATGAATAATTGGTTTGCCAGTAACTGGAAGGCCGCAGGCACCCCAATTACTGAGGCCAAAGGTGAGAGGAATAGGAATGATATCCAGATAAAGGGCTACTGATGTTCAAAATAAAATACGCCGTAGGCCCACAATTCAGCCGAAGCACCGCAGATCTAGCAAAATCGGCGCGTAGCAATGAAAATCTTGAGCTTCACATTGTGAGCTTCACCTTGTGTCAATATCTAATATACTATTTCAGAAATGAAGCCTTAATATATATATATATATATATGTAACAGTTTTTTGCGCACACCTACAGGTCGCTACAATTGGTGTAGAACAATGCCGTTTTCACCATTCGATGCGTCTTTTTATTGTGCAGTGCCCATGCTAAAAAAAATTCACTAACATAAATCCTGCCCCCCCCCTTTTAGGGGTACAGTTCTTCCCATTTCTTCATTTTTAGTCATAATTTTGTCACAAAATGGGGGAGGGGTGGGGTAATGGGGGAGGGGGTGGGGTTAATGGGGAAACTCAGAAAAATAGATGCGATATATATGTAACCAAAAAAAATTAAAGTAAATCCTTTGCAAGGTGCCAGCCCCCCTTAAAAAAAAATTAAAGTAAATCCTTTGCAAGGTGCCAGCCTCCTTCGCCTCTTGGGGGTAATGGGGGAAGGGTGGGGGTAAATGGGGGAGAGGGGTGGGGGAGGGGTATTGGGGGGAGAGGGGTGGGTTAATGGGGGAAGGGTGGGGTAATGGGGAAGGGGTGGGGTTAATGGGGAAACTCAGAAAAAAAATTGGTGGAGTAAATGGGAGAGAGGTGTGGGGGAGGGGGTATTGGGGAGAGGGGTGGGGTAATGGGGAGGGGGTGGGGTTAATGGGGAAACTCAGAAAAAAAATCTATACTATAATAAGAGAGCTGTCCTTCCGTCCGTCTGTCTGTCCGTCCGTCACACTTTCAGAAATTGTGAGAAAAAATTGTGAGAAAAAAATTCAGAAATTGTATTACGGGCGGCAATGTGAAGCTCAAGATTTTCATGACTGTGTTATTTTCTGTAGTTTAGCCTGTCTGTTTGTCTGTTTGTGAAATTTATCCCGGGCAGTAATGGGGGAAGGGTGGGGGTAATGGGGGATGGGTGGGGTAATGGGGGAGGGGGGTAGCCCCCAAGTTACATGAATGGGGGTGAGGAGGTTTTGGGAGATACAAGATTCAGAAATGTTGACAAAATGTGAAGCTCAAAATTTTCACGGCTGCGTTCTTTTCTGTAGTTTAGCCTGTCTAACCGTCAGCGAAGCGACGGGAACTGTACTAGTCTAATATACTATTTCAGAAATGAAGCCTTATATATATATATATATATATATATATATATATATACAGGGTGTCCCAAAAGTCCCTATCTATTTTGCTGAAATAGGCTGAATTTCAAATGAATGTTTTAATGACATGATTGCATGCACCTTTCTAGACAAATACATGCATTAGATTTCTATTTTAATTATTTTTACATTTTTAATTATTTTTTTCAGATCCATAACATTGGTGATGGATGTGCATGAACGCATTATGATAGTAACATGTCGCATCAGAGGAACGAAATGTTGTGAAATTAGAGACCGATTCTCAAGAAGGTTTCATAAGCCTGGACCGACAGATAAAGCAATTCGTGAATTGGTGAACAAATTCAAAAGGACTGAATCTGTGCATGATGAAGGAAGCAGTGGACGCCCAAGAACAGTACAACGAAACATTGAATCTGTTCGCATAATGTTCGAAGATGATCAAAGAATGTCAGTTCGCCAAGCATCCCACAGATTGACCATACCCAAAACAACTGTTAACAGAATCTTGCGTTCGGCGCTGAAGAAGTGTTATCACATTCAACTGTTACACAGCTTACACGAGGAAGATTTTCCAAAAAGAGCAGCAATATGTGCAGAACTGGTCGAACAAATCCAAAATAACAATTTAATGGACCACATTTTGTTTAGCGATGAGGCGACTTTTCACACCTGTGGTAAAATCAATCGACATAATTGTCGCATGGGCTAATGAAAAGCCAACTGAGTTCACTGAATGGGAAAGAAACTCACCTAAGGTCAACTTGTGGCTTGGAATGACGAAGTCTAAGATTTACGGGCCCTTTTTCTTTGCAGAGGCTACAGTGACAGGGCCTGTTTACTTTGATATGCTTCAAAATTTTCTAGAACCTCAACTTCTTGAAGATGGCATTCTCGACAATGTAGTCTTTCAGCAGGATAGGGCACCATGTCATTATGCCAGAATTGTTCAGACATACCTAAACGAGCGTTTTCTAAATCGTTGGATTGGACGTGGGGGAAATAGGCCCTGGGTAGCGCGATCTCCGGATTTGACCCCATTGGATTTCTTTGCTTGGGGCTTCATTAAATCAGAGGTCTATCGCAGAAATATTCGAGATTTACCAAATCCGCGAGATCGCATTAAGCAAGCAGTTGAGAAAATAACCCCTGAAATGCTCGGAAATGTGTTCCGCAATGCATCTGACCGCTTTCAGATTTGCAGAGATACAGATGGAGCACATGTGGAAACTACTAATTAAAGATTTTAATGGTGTAATACTTGTAATTTGTATAGAAATACATCTGTATTCAGGTCAGTGTGACATTTATTTGAAATTCAGCCTATTTCAACAAAATAGATAGGTACTTTTGGGACACCCTGTATATATATATATATATATATATATATATGTAACAGTTTTTTTGCGCACACCTACAGGTCGCTACAATTGGTGTAGAACAATGCGGTTTTCACCACCATTCGATGCGTCTTTTTATTGTGCAGTGCCCATGTTAAAAAAAAATTCCCTAACATAAATCCTTCCCCCCCCCTTTTAGGGTACAGTTCTTCCCATTTCTTCATTTTTATCATAATTTTGGCACAAAATGGGGGGGGTGGGGTAATGGGGGAGAAGGTGGGGTTATGGGGAAACAGAAAAATAGATGCGATATATATATGTAACCCAAAAAAAATTAAAGTAATCCTTTGCAAGGTGCCAGCCCCCTTCAAAAATATTAAAGTAAATCCTTTGCAAGGTCCAGCCCCCTTCCCCCCTTGGGGGTAATGGGGGAAGGGTGGGGGTAAATGTGGGAGAGGGATGGGGAGGGGGGTATTGGGGAGAGGGGTGGGGTAATGTGGGAGGGGTGGGGTTAATGGGGAAACTCAGAAAAAAAATTGGTGGGGTAATGGGGGAGAGGGTATTGAGGGAGAGGGGTGGGGTAATGGGGGAGGGGGTGGGTTAATGGGGAGGGGGTGGGTTAATGGGGGAGGGGGTGGGGTTAATGAGGAAACTCAGAAAAAAAAATGATAACCAGCATCGATTCCGGTCAGGAAGATCATGCTTATCACAACTAATGGAACAGTATAACAATATTATTGATGCACTCGAAACAATGAAAACTATGATTTGGCGGGCCGCAGGGCCCCCAATTACTGTCGGTTCAGTTATTTGGTCAATAAAACTATAGAAATGAACGCAGTCATGAAAATCTTAGGCTTCAAATCCGAGCTCATTGTATTAAGATTTGTGAAGCTTTAGATTTTCATGGCTGCGTTCTTTTCTGTAGTTTTATTGAATGAATAATTGGTTTGCCAGTAACTGGAAGGCCGCAGGCACCCCAATTACTGAGGCCAAAGGTGAGAGGAATAGGAATATCCAGATAAATGGCTACTGATGTTCAAAATAAAATACGCCGTAGGCCCACAATTCTGCCGAAGCACCGCAGATCTAGCAAAATCAGCGCGTAGCAATGAAAATCTTGAGCTTCACATTGTGAGCTTCACATTGTGTCAATATTTGTGAAGCTTAAGGTTTTCATGACTATAGTTTTATTGACCAAATAATTGAACCCTCAGTAATTAGGGGCCTGCGACCCCCCAATTACGGTCGGTTCAATTATTTGGTCAATAAAACTATAGAAAAGAACGCAGTCATGAAAATCTTGAGCTTCACATCCGAGTTCATCGTATCAAGATTTGTGAAGTTTTAGATTTTCATGGCTGCGTTCTTTTCTGTAGTTTTATTGACCGAATAATTGGTTCGCCAGTAATTGGAGGGCCACAGGCACCCCGATTACTGAGGCCCAAGGTGAGAGGAATGGGAACGATATCCAGATAAAGGCTATTGATGTTCAAAATAAAATACGCCGTAGGCCCACAATTCGGTTTGGGTCGAAGGTCCAAGCACCGCAGATCTAGCAAAATCGGCGCGTAGCGCCGATCTTTTGCTAGTTTCGTCTATTTCCTTTCTGCTTCTCGAATTTCGTCTGCGAAATCTCGACCTTCTCGTATTTTCTAGTATTCTTGAACCTTCGAAAAGACGACAAGTCTCAGTGTTTAAGCGATTCATGGCACAATGGCCAGTTATCAATAAAGAAAACTTTATATCAGCAGGAGTGGAACTTTTTGAAGGAAACTTATGGGAACTTTGTCAAGAGATGATACAGTACCTCTCCGACGCTCTTCAGAACAGCAGCTTCTCAAGAGATGACTACAGTGAATTCCTCCATCTTTCTCTAATTTTCCTGGGAAGTTTGCCGAAGAAGTACAACATCAGAGCTCCAGGAGCTCTTCATCAGGCTCGCTGGATGGCAAAAGCTACCTATGCTTTGAAGATCTTTCTCTTCCAGGAGCAAATTTAACTTACTGCTCATGAAAAAAAAGGTCTGATAGATTTTTCTCTCTTTGTGGCACTTGTTTATAGTAAATATTGGCAGGAAGCACCCTTGCCAGCGAGGGCCCCTAGAAACGACCTAGCTTTTCTAACAGTTATGGAGACTTATCCAAACAGGGTTTTCGCTGGAATTGCACTCAAGACATTTAAGAGACATCTCTGGTACTTCTCGGAAGAGCTGATTGGACTGTCACTTTTTGACGATGGGTTGGACAGCAAAGTAAAAGAAAATAAGATTAAAAAATGATCTCAGCCTGCAAAAACAAAAGGTCTGAAGCGCCTCGATTCAAAGCTGTTCAAAACAGCAAACCTATTGGAAACATACCTCAGCGAGAAGACGTCTCAACTCTTTGATGTACTGGATAAAAACGGAAAGAAGATTGCTCAAGAGTTTCTTTCGAAACCACCAAGTGATTGGACAAGTAACGACAACTACGAGTTGTTGAAAGAAAGTGCATTGAAGATGAAGGTTGTCAATGACTCTGCAGAGAGAGCGATTGCTCTTACTCAACGGTACAATACAACGCTTACCAAAGATAAGCAGCAAAAACAATTCCTTCTCCGCATTGTTGAGACCCATCGATGAACGTTTCCTACCCTCTCTAAAGCGTGTTTACAGAATTAAAAGCGATTTGCATGTTCTTTTGTCAAATTTAGTTATTCTTTTCAGTTAAGAGAAAATTATTCATTTTGTAGCGACCTCTAAATATAGTCGGAATGAGCTCATTTTTTGTAGCAATTATCCTTTTATGATTTCAAACAAAGGCAGCCTTGAGAAAGTACAAAAATAAAACTTTTATTTCTTGGACCACCCTACTGTGTGTGTGTGTGTGTGTGTGTGTGTAGTATATATGGGATTGAACTCAGAATGGTCCCCTGAGGCTCTTTCATGATACACACAGACCGTGCATAGAACAAGGAACTCTTCTGGGAAAATTAAACCCACTATAGTCCGAATAAGTAACTGTAAATGACAAACACTATAGTTTTTTCTTTTTCATGATGTTAGCCCGACATGGGCAACGGGTCACTCGCAAAGAGGCCCCAAAAATATAGCTTCCCTCATCAGCTATCTGCAAATCAGATAAGATCCAACTTTGGGACAGGATCTAGGGGTTACAGCCACATCTAGCCTATTATATCCAGGACCTCAATATAAGCAAAAGACTCGTTGCATTCGCGTCGGATTGAATACAAAAAAAAAATGGGTAACTATTGTATTTTTAGACAAAAACCAAAACTTAAACCTCAACTGGCAAAATTGAGCGTCTACTTTTCAAGGCACATAACATGTCCGTTTCATGATAGTGGATTTAATTTTCCCAGAAAAGTTTCTTATTCCATGCACGGTCTTTGTATCATGAAAGACCCTCAGGGGACCATTCTGAGTTCAATCCCACCATGAAACGGACATGTTATGTGCCTTGAAAAGTAGACACTCAATTTTGCCAGTTGAGGATAATTATTGTATTTTTAGCCAAAAACCAAAACTTAAACCTCAAACGGAAAATATGAATATTCATTTTTCAAGTCATTTAACACGTCCGTCCGTTTAATGTGCTACAACTCAAAATGGTTCCCTGAGAAACTTTTATGTTACACACAAACCGTGGATAGAATAAGGAACTCTTCTGGGAAAATTAAATCCAATATAGTCCGAATAAGTAATGGTGAATGACAAATACTAAAGTTTTTCTTTTACATGAACCAAACCCAACGTGGGCAACGCGTCACTTGCAAAGAGGCCCCAAAATATAGCTTCCCTCACTCACCAGCTATCTGCCAAGTAGATAGAACCCAGATTTGGGAGAGTGTCTAGGGTTCCTTGTTCCATGAACGTCCGTGTGTGTAACATAAAAGTCTCTCAGGGGACCATTCTCAGTTGTAGCATATACAGTATATATCACTTGGGTGGGTGGATTTAATCACCATTTAAGGAGTATACTTCGACGATTTTTTTTATATTGAATATAATTGGCATCCTCTCTCTCTCTCTCTCTCTCTCTCTCTCCTCTCTCTCTCTCTCTCTCTCTCTCTCTCTCTCTCTCTCTATATATATATATATATATATATATATATATATAAAATTTGGGTGGTACAAACCATATAGGCAAAAATAAAAGTAGGAAATTTGAAAGTCTCACCCACCCATTAATATTTTTTAATATATTGAGAAAACACTATTTGTGAAGTTTCATCCAAATCGAAACAAATTTAGAGGTGTCACATGGTTATTAATTTTTGCCTAGTTATGACACGAGGCCAGTGTAGACTTTCGTGCGTCAGGAAACTTTGAGGATGCTCTTCGACCACCTGTAGTGGTAATTTCTATTGCTCCTCATCTTTCGTGAGGACCTGGTTAATTCCTGTATGAGGGTGATACCTCGTTATGCAAGTCATTCACTACCCGAAGTCCTTGAACTCGGTTGCATGCAGTTTTGCAGTCTGGACGATTGTCCCACGCAGTCGGATCAAACTTAGGAATTCTCTGGGAGGTCAAGCTTTTGGAAAAAGCTCCTGGAGTTATTTGTCATGAAGTCAGCGACAGTCATCCGGTCCATGTCAATCGTGGCAACGTCAATTTCAACCCGTTTGGGAGGATCCTCAGAAGTCTTCCTATTTAAGGCCTTATTCATTTTTCTTTTGATACCCACTGAAACCTCTGGGTCGAAAAAGGCGAGGGGTGCCAACTCCTCACTGAGGCACCAGAGGTGGCGGGAAAAAGCATTGATGGCCACCTTAGATAGCTTTATCCTTGTATTCCACTAAACGTTTCAGAAAATGGAGGTCGTGGTTCGGGGCTGAAGATGCTCTTGGAGCAGAAAACCACGCACGGACGTATTCACTAAAAGTAAAGATGACGAATCGCCGGATGCCAGCATTTTCTTGCCTAGTGAGGTGGAACTGATTGTGAAAGAGAGAGAGCTTGATGGCATAAATTACCTTAGCCATCAAACGAGCGTGATGGAAAGAGCCTGGACGGTTAAAATGGTAACCCCGAGGTGAAGCTACACCACGGCAGATGAGAGTAAGCTCAAGGAGCTCACGATAGTCATCTCGCGGCTGAACATCCTTCAGTTGTTCTTTACAGAAGAGAATGATCGTGTTGCTTTGATCTCAGAGATGCTCGGCGTTTTCCTTATTTAAATCCAAATGGCTAATTCATCTGTTTTAATATGACTCCATTTTTCGTTGAATCTCTTAAAGAGAAGGATATCAGGTCCCGTTGAAAAGCCAAAGCACTCCGTGAATACATTACCCGCCACAATTTCCATGACGTGGTGACGACAGGCAAAGTGGAAAAGACTTCTGCCGAGTTTCTGCTGCAGAAGTGTGCAACAACCGTTCTTCAGCCCCGTATTGCTTGCTGTTGTATCGAAAGCCATTCCTTGCAGTTGGTCTTTAATCCCACACTCCTCCAAACACTCAAGGATAGCCTTGGCCACATGTGCTCCTGTACCTGAAGGCAGAATTGGGGTGCGAAGGAGCTTCGATGTCCCTTCAGGGGAAACAAGAACAGAAAAGCGGTCCACTTTATTCTCTCCTTTAAGGTCGGAAACAAATTTGCTATCTCAGTGGAGAGTGAGGGGCGTACTCGGAGCAAAGGAGTCTTTGATCGCGGCAGCAATCTCCTTTCTGCACTTGCATTCTCTTCCGACAAATAGTGGCTTCGCTGATGGAGAAGTTGGATGCGTCATGACTCATGACCAAGGCCAGATACCGCCTCTGAGAGGAGATAGGCTAGGCAGCATTTCGGTCTGTTATCTTTTGCGATCCATTGCAGAAACCAGAGTAGGAGTGATGATGTTCCTCATTTTCCTTTTGGGGAGTCGAAATTCCATTTGGACTGAAAGCCCTGCTTCGGCTTTATCAGCACAACTTGGCACTGCTTCTTCAGCAATCTCTGATTCACTACTACTAGAACTAGACGCAAGTTCTAACGTCAGTGAAGCCTCGGCCTTCCTCTTAAGTTCGTTTTGGTGACTTTCCTTCTCAGCCTCCATCATATGACGCCTGCAAGCTTCTCTATTTGCAAGCTTTTTGTCGATTCCTGACATGTATCCCCTCCTCCCTCTGGCCCCCAATTACTGGGGATTCAATTACACTGGCCAACAAGTATTTTTCATCAGATATGATTATGGGTGGGCTAGATAGCTGTTGGAACGCTGATTCCAAATCTGTTTTCGATTTTCCTCTAGCACGTCTAGTTTTCGAGATGAGATCAATCATAATATATATAATAATATAATATATATAGTATTATATATTATATATAATATAATATATAATACTATATATATATATATATACAATATATAATATGCGTCCTTTATATAATATAAAAATATATAATATGCATATAACTATATATAATACTATATATACAATATATAATATGCGTCCTTTATACATGTAGCGGAGTAGTTTGTCGTTGCAGCTTAGGTGTAGGTTTTTGCTTTACCGTTTCTGTACCCTCATGTATGGCATTTTGTCGTTTCAACTTAGGCTTTCCGCAGGTTGTCTTGTGGTATTTTAGGTGAGAGCAGTTGCTGGCCGCAAATTTGCAAACGTTGCCCATGTACACCCTTTTATTCTCTGGCGTAACAGTCACATGTCTAGTTGTATGTTGTGTTTTGTTTTGTGTCGCCCACTTACACATTTTATTTTTTTAGGTGATTTACATCAACCCGCTCATCGATCATCATGCCTCGAAAGTGTAAAAATCACCCCGACAATTTCTGTTACGTGTGGGGCTCGTTCGCGACTAAATCACAACGGCGTACAATCACGATGGATCTTCGGAAAACTTACAGGTTATACTTCGGCTGTCTACTAGGCGATCAAGATAAGGCGTGGGCGCCACATGTTATCTGTACCGCTTGTTCGAATGGATTACGTGACTGGTTGAACCAAAGGAAAAAGTCGATGCCGCTCGCTATACCCATGATATGGAGGGAGCCGAGAGACCATCATGGCGAGTGTTACTTTTGCAATGTTAACATAACTGGATTCTCCGTGAAAAATGCATAACATCGTTTATCCGAACGTAGACTCCACGATCAGACCGATCCCTCACGATGACACGATGCCGATTCCGGTACCTCAACAGCATGGACTCGATTCTTTAAAAGACGAAAAGGAATCCGAAGGTGTGATTGGCGGAGATGTGGGACCTTCGACCGATCTTAACTACACACCTGACGAAGAGCAATCGGAGCCAGAGAGGCTTACCCAAACGAGTTGAATGACCTCATTAGAGATCTAGCCCTCTCCAAGAGAAATAAGAACTTCTCTCCTCGAGACTCAAGCAGAAACAATTACTTGAGAAGAACGTCCGAGTGTCACTATCAAAAACGCTCTACTATTGCCATGATATCAATGGACTTTTCGAGAACTTGTCACGGGTACACACACACCATCTGAGTGGCGCCTCTTCATTGATTCCTCACAGCGAAGCTTGAAAGCAGTTCTCCTGCATAACGGGAACTTAAAGCCGTCCATCTCGATCGCCTACTCCGTTCATCTAAAGGAGACGTACGATACATGAATATAGTACTCGAAGCAATCCAATACAGCATTCATCAATGGAATATCTGTGGTGATCTCAAAGTCATTGGTATGTTAATGGGCATGCAATGAGGGTTCACGAAATACTGTTGTTTCCTATGCCTATGGGACAGCAGTGCTACTGCGGATCATTACATCAGACGTGACTGGCATCAAAGAAGCACATACGAGCCAGGAACGGGCAGTGTCCAGTGTGTTCCTTTAGTTGATCCAAAGAAAATTTTCCTGCCACCTCTCCACATTAAGCTCGGCTTAATGAAAAATTTTGTGAAAGCGATGGTAAGGCGAATTCGAGAGGGTTTCGATACCTTGTTGAGAAAATTGCAAACATCAGTGCCGCGAAATTGAAGGAGGGAATCTTTGTGGGGCCCGAAATCAGGGAGGTTCTGCAGGATGAAGGCTTTGAAGAAAGCCTCAATGCCTTAGAACTAAAAACATGGCAGGTTTTCAAATAGATTTGTGGAAACTCCTTGGGTAACCAAAAGTCTCCCGCATACAATGATGGAGTTCAGAAACTGCTCGATGCATATCAAGAAATGGGCTGTCGCATGTCCTTGAAAATACATTTTTTACATTCGCATCTAGATTTCTTTCCCAAAAACCTTGGCGCGGTGAGTGACGAACAGTGGAAACGCTTCCATCAAGACATCCAGTCAATGGAAAATCGCTACCAAGGTTTCTGGAACGAAAGTATGCTGGCAGACTACTGCTGGATGTTGTACCGCGACGATCCGGACAACGTTTTTAGGTTGATGTACATTTCTTTTTATGAATAAAATTGTACTTTTACGATAAATTGTGCTGAAATTAACATGTCATATTTCGATAACTAGATGTGCTAGAGGAAACCGAAAACAGATTTGGAATCAGCGTACAAAGCTGGTCTAGAAAAGTGTGTATACATCCTGATGAGAGAAAAAAAAGTTCGATTTTGTCGACCAGTGAATTATTTGCTCAATAAAACTATAGTCATGAAAATCTTAAGCACAGTAAATACTGACTCAAATCTGAATCCTGTGGATCCTGAATCAAAGACAATCCGCTGCGACCTTTGCCAGTCCTTAGTCGAATTTCAATGCCTGAGATGGAGCGACGAAGAAATCTCTCATAACAGGCGCTAAACAGTTGAACGGAATCAAGTTCTTCTGCAAAAGCTGCATAATCGAAGTAAACTCGTTTACGGTTTTTAAAGTAGAACGAGACTATGAGGAAAAGGCAAAAGAGGAGTTTACGAATAGCGAACAGAGATAAAAAATAGAAGGAACGAAGATAGTACAAGAGGAAACTGCGAAAAACGAACAGGAAAACCCCCCAAAAAATGTGAGTAAACGGGAAGCAGAAAAAATAGAAATAAAAGAAACACCAACAGAGGAAACAGAAGCACAAAGCCAAATCCAAAGTTTTCAAACAAAGGGCATTAGCAGCAATAGGAAAAAACAAGTAGCCAATAAAGAAATCATACTGAAACCACCAAAAACAAAGGCCCCAAGTAAAAATGGGGAAGAAACTATATGTAAATACTATGTGAAAGGAATTTGCAGATATAAGGGAGGACAATGTATTTACGAACACTCCTCCTGTGTGCAACTACTGCTACAATAATGGTCACTGCAAATTTGGTGGAAAATGCAAATTCTACCATCCCATTTGCAAGACCTACGCGACATATGGAACCTGCCAGTACGGGAGAAAATGCTACTACCATCATCTCCCGACAAGTTCAAAGGACAAAGGACAAGTTTCAAGTTTCATTTTTCATTTGGAGTGTGGAGGTCTATAGATGACCATCAGTATCACGTATAGTTTCTCTATTTTCACTGCAAGGGTTTCCACGAAACTGTTGGATTTACTTATTACCGTCTGTTATATGCCTCTCATGTATATAAATAGCACAGCCACCTTTACGTCTCGCTGTTCTATCCGCTCTTAGTAAGTTGAATCCATCGATATGCAATGCTTTCTTATCGATACAGTGTTCGCAGTTATCGCAGTTTCCTTGGCAGTCTTTAAGATGTGTTTCAGTGAGGCATGCGATGTCCGCCCTTGTTTCGTCCATAAAACCTTTCAGGTACGAAATTTTGTTTAGTGAATTGTTCGGTTTTATTCCTTGAATATTTGCCAGGACAATGTTTGTGTTCTTTGTTTTGCATTGCCCCTTGTGCATTTTAATTTCGATGTCCTTTGATATCGCGTGTTTTGTAGCTTTGTCGTCCTCCGAGTTGGGTCCGTTCCCGCCTACCAGTTTTGGTGGCTTCTTGCTATGTAGCGGTCCGGCTCGAGGATTCCCAACTGTGTCAGCTGCATGTTCTGTATGAGACTTAGCAGCCGTATTGTGTCCGAGATGTTGACAAAATTTTGTGTGCTATTTGTGTTTTGTCTGCTGTTTGGTACATATTTTTGTTTCTCACATGCCTTCTGTTGTCATTTGAAACTTGTCTTTTGTCCTTTGAACTTGTTGGGGATGATGGTAATAGCATTTTCTCCCGTACTGGCAGGTTCCATATGTCGCGAAGGTCTTGCAAATGCCGGATGGTAGAATTTGCATTTTCTACCAAATTTGCAGTGACCATTATTGTAGAAGTAGTTGCACACAGGAGGGTGTTCGTAAATACATTGTCCTCCCTTATATCTGCATATTCCTTTCACATAGTATTTACATATATTTTCTTTCCCATTTTTACTTGGGGCCTTTGTTTTTGGTGGTTTCAGTATGGTTTCTTTATTGTCTACTTGTTTTTTCTTCTTGCTGCTAATGCCCTTTGTTTGAAAACTTATATATATATATGATTTTACAAAATTACTTTCGTTAACCTTGATATATAACCATATGAGGTGACTGTCGTCAAAATCGTGTGGATAGTTCCAGCTAGAAACATATTAGGATATACAGCGTGGGAGAAAAGTCTTTAAGGATTTTATACACAAAAATAATTTGTTAATAATAAATAAATTCCAATGATATCACTGCAGTGCATACGATACTTTTCAAAGCAACTATACAAGGCCAGGAATGACCCTATGCTAGAACAGGAAGGCCCCAGGCAATAGCTCCAGTCAGCGCCATGTCAGTAAGGATGGAATACAGCAATGAAGAAAAAGTGCATCTTGTATCGTGGGCTATTTCTTAAAATAAGTGTGAAGAAAGTTTGCGTTTATTTCAAGAAAAATATAAAACCACCACCAAATACAACCACTCTTCGATACTGAAAACTCAAACTTTTGGAAACAGGGAGGCTGGTAACGGCTAGTAACGGTGACACTAGACAACAACAAAGAAAGTGTCCACGCCAGTTTTCAAGTCGATCCAACAACTTCAACGAGAAAAGTCGCACAGGAATTGGGTATTTCCAAATTTTCAGTAACAAGGATATTGAAATTACAGGGGTACCACGATTACAAACCAATTTACTCTCAGCTCATATACGACGTGATTCTGATAGACGGCTGCAGTTTGTTGAAACAATGAGACAAAAGTTCAACAGTAATCCAGATGAACAACTGAAAAGGATCCCACTCGACATGTTCAGAAAGAACAATGAAGAGTTTCAGAGAGGATTCACAAATATCCCTTAACCGCCTAAATTTTTTTATCCCCTAAAAAAATTAAATTGCATATATTTGTGATACAACAAGTGTAAATAAACCATTTATATATTCAAGTGAATATTTTTATTTTTTTTTATTGTTTTAATATAGGTGGCTTAAATCGGGCACCTAGGCACATGGGACACAAATTTTGTGAAAATCTACGGAGAAAAAACTAAAAAATCATCACAAATTTTATTAATTTTCGTACATGACATTAATACAAAACACGTTTTGAAGGTAATAACAACTAAACATTATTTTATTATCCAAACATATTTCTTCAAATATAAACAGGGAATTGGAAACTTACTTTACAACTACATTTTTGACAGTATGTTATAATTCTGCTTTTGCAGCCAGTCATTTTACACATGTGTCTAACGGAGCCAACCTTAGGAAAATGGTCAAGGATCAAATCTTATATCATTTTCAGGTAGGGGTAAACCTTGATTAGCAATTCTTTTTCTTGGGTTTTCTGCGGATTCAAAGGATGGTCGCCCTCTTTTACATTTTTTGTTAGTTTTTCAGAAAACATCAGAGACTTAGCTACCTTAGCTTTGAATTGTGGCAATATGTTTTGATTTCTCCGGGGAACATTCATAGCATCGCAACATCGTTTGTACATTAGCCAAGCATTGACCATTGCCATGTCAAATAAGTGCCAAACAATCCTATGATAATACTTTTTGGACTTGAATGAAAATCTATAAAGAGATACTAACTGGTCATGGAGATCCACACCACCCATTGCTTTGTTGTACTCGTGTACAATACTGGGGCAACTTATGGCTATTTTTCGTTTCCCACGACGGTCAAACCTCTCTTTTTGAACTACTGGATGTGCTGTGGCAAAGGTTGATAAAGTATGAACAGCTCTAGAATCAAACCACTTTACTGATGTTACCCTTTCCCCATCCACAATAGCATCCCATTCCTCAAAAGTACCCCTGCCCTTTGCCTGCATTTTTTATCCTGGGTGAATGTTAGGCCAGGTAGCCTTCTTGGCTGAACAGTGCCACAAGACCATATTTTCCTTTTAGCTAAGAATATTTGCAATGGCAAAGATGTAAACCAATTATCATAATACAACCTATAACCTTTGTCATTTGGAATATTTTGTGCCAAATGCAAAACAACATTTGCACTAGCCCCAAGGTCAGGAACTGTAGGATCATCAACTGGTTCAATTTTTGCCAGTATAAAGAAAATCGTACACCATTCCATTTTTATCGGCTAAAACAAATAATTTAAGTCCCCATTTGTGTGGTTTTTTGGAATGTACTGTTTTAGTGATGAATTGCCTTTGAAATGGATGATAGTTTCATCTATGCATAAGTCTCTGATCATTGGAATTTCCCTAAACTTAGCCCTCAGATGTTCTACAAAAGGTCGAACTTTCGCAATCTTATCTCCCCCAGAAAGCTGAGAATTATCTACAAAATGAATATTAGATTTTATTTCTTCCCACCTGTCACGCGTAATCAGGCCCGTGAAACGATCATCTTTCATATCATCACTCCAATGAAGACGAGTGTCTCTTAGTTTGTGTAGGCTAAACCAGATAGACAGCCCGAGCCATTGCTCAAACTCCTCCCTTGACAATTTTAGTGGACGATTTACATTTTTTTGCACTGAATACAAGTTACTTTGAGTGACAATATACTCAAGAAAATCTTTGTCGATGAATTTCATAAAGAATTGAAATGGGCTTACTAAATGATCCTCAGGATTTTCTGATATTTCCCCTTCATCTACAAATTCTGGCTCTGGTGGAATAGGCTGCCGTGATTCAATTTTCTTCCATATTGGATTCCTCTTGTGCAATGGTTTCTTTCGATCCTTTTTCGTTGATATAGGCAAGGGTGAGCAGTTTTCAACATGCAGAACAACAGTGCTTGAAGACAAAAGGTCCTCTTCGTGTTCTAATTCTGAATCTGAGCCTGTAGTGAAAGATACAGTAAATATAACTCGAGTGATTTTTATATTTATTAATTAGTTGTGTAAAGCGACTTAATGTGTGTGTGTGTGTGTGTGTGTGTGTGTGTATATATATATATATATAAGCAAACAACCACAAGGAAAAGGAAACACAAAGTCCGAGCGCTTTCGTGATATATTCACATTATCAAGGAGGAACAGAAAATAGACGGAGATTACAAAGTATTTGAGTTAAATAGACAAGCAAAAAATTCACAATTGGCACCTCAAATTAAAGGCCTTAAAGCCCTCTAAAGATTTTTTTCCCCAAATTGATAACATAATCTGTAGGCAGCTAAATAACTGAATAAAAAATATACTGTATAGATGAAATTAGACCAAAAAGAAAACCAATACAGAGAACAAAAATTATTATAATGGTTATTAGCACTAATATTTAATTAAAACAGGCAATTAATAGGCAAGAATTTAATGAAAAACAAATAGATGACGTAGATAACAAATAGAAAACATAATCTGTAGGCTGATTAATTACTATACAGATGAAATTAGACAAAACACCAGTACAGAAAACCTAAAAAAATTATTAAAATGGTTATTAACACTAATATTTAATTGAAATAGGAAAAATTAAAAGGCCCGAAATTAATGAAAACAAAGGGAAAGTTGCCATCGTCTTACAGATTATTACAAAATTTCAACAAACAATCTGGAAAAAAATTGTTATCCCAACAGCAACCCACTTCAAATATCCAATAAACCACCCAGCAACCAAAGATTATACACGAAAGAAATATTACAATTAAAATAGACACATAAGAATGTTAACAGTTCTTACAATAATATTTATTTATTTAACCAGGGCAAACCATTAAGAGGCAAAAAATAATCAATTTTACAGTTGAAATAGAAAAAGATTCTTCGATCCCTTTTTTAGATGTTTTAATATATAGGTCTGGAAAAAAGTTTAAGTACAATGTTTACAGAAAACCCACTAATAATTGTTCCTATATACATTATTATTCTGATCACCACATTAATGTAAAACGATCCGCTCTGTCTACTTTGTTTCTAAGAGGCCTACGAATTTGTAGCCCTGAGTTTATTTACGATGAAATTAGTATAATATACAAAATTGCTTTTGATTTAAAATACCCAAAGAACTGCATAGATAAGTCCTTAAAAATGGCAAAGAAAACCTTCTACGAAGTAAAGGATAAGATTCCTTATAACACAAAAAATGTTTTAGTGTTACCATTCAGAGAAAATTTCCTCGAGCTCCCGATTCTGCTGAGGACTTTTAACGTAAATATTGCGTTCAAAAATTTAGATGTCATTAAGAATTCATTGATTAAGATCTCCCCTTTAAGTGAACATGGTTGTGTATATAAAATCCCTTGCACAATATGTAATAAATTTTACATTGGCCAAACTGGTAAGACTCTTGAGTTACGTATTAAACAGCATCAATACAGTATAAGAAGTGGCCAGGAATCTAACGCCATTTTCATTCACGTAAGAGATTCTAATCACCCCATTGATTGGAAAAATGCTTCCAAATTAAGGTTTAGTAAATCTATTGTTAGCAGAAATATATTGGAATCAAGTGTGATCAAGAATAATGCGGATTTGGTCTTTAATATTAGCCCTGGGTTGTACAAATTAGACTCGTACATTGTCAGTAGTTGGCGATGGGCCTACTGTTTTCTTAATTGCATTTTTTTGCCTCTTAATGGTTTGCCCTGGTTAAATAAATAATATTATTGTAAGAACTGTTAACATTCTTATGTGTCTATTTTAATTGTAATATTTCTTTCGTGTATAATCTTTGGTTGCTGGGTGGTTTATTGGATATTTGAAGTGGGTTGCTGTTGGGATAACAATTTTTTTCCAGATTGTTTGTTGAAATTTTGTAATAATCTGTAAGACGATGGCAACTTTCCCTTTGTTTTCATTAATTTCGGGCCTTTTAATTTTTCCTATTTCAATTAAATATTAGTGTTAATAACCATTATAATAATTTTTTTAGGTTTTCTGTACTGGTGTTTTGTCTAATTTCATCTGTATAGTAATTAATCAGCCTACAGATTATGTTTTCTATTTGTTATCTACGTCATCTATTTGTTTTTCATTAAATTCTTGCCTATTAATTGCCTGTTTTAATTAAATATTAGTGCTAATAACCATTATAATAATTTTTGTTCTCTGTATTGGTTTTCTTTTTGGTCTAATTTCATCTATACAGTATATATTTTTTATTCAGTTATTTAGCTGCCTACAGATTATGTTATCAATTTGGGGAAAAAAATCTTTAGAGGGCTTTAAGGCCTTTAATTTGAGGTGCCAATTGTGAATTTTTTGCTTGTCTATTTAACTCAAATACTTTGTAATCTCCGTCTATTTTCTGTTCCTCCTTGATAATGTGAATATATCACGAAAGCGCTCGGACTTTGTGTTTCCTTTTCCTTGTGGTTGTTTGCTTATTAATAAGGTCACGTGTTATTTTGTGATTCTAGTGCATATATATATATATATATATATATAAATAACGATCATTACTGTTTTTTTTTACTTTTTATCCATTCCTGTCCATTTCCTTTTCTTGTTAGGCCTATTTATCAACCTATTTTAATCTATCCTGGAGGCTAAACATTTCCCAAAATTCAGTTTATTAAATTATTCAACATTTCTTGGTTCTTTTCCGTTCTACCCCAGCAACAAAAAATTAAATTATATATTATTTTCTACTGTAGTTTTACTTGCTGAATTCAATAATATATATCTTATTTTGGAGAAATGAATAACAAAAGAGTTATAGTCCGTTTATTTTATTTAAAAGTAGAGATTGCATTTAAGATTTCAATAAAAATGTCATTTCCTTTTTGTCTTCTCCTCCACAGAAATTCACATAAATAAGAATCTATCATATTTCTAGATGTTCCCCAATGTCTCTTGTTCCTTTGTTTAGCTAAATTCCATAAGTTTTCGCTGATTCGCCGTTAAATGTGTATAATTGTAACCTTCCAAATTTTCCAAATTACTATAGGCTTTCCACATATCGGATATGATGGTGGTGCCTGGCTTTATATTGAGTTTTATACAATTTTCTAATGTTGCTCGATCTCTTTCTAGTATCGCATACAAGAAACATTCCTCCGTCTTCGGCAAATGCCACCAAAAACCCATTGTTCTTGTAGCATATGACCGCGGTTGTACTTTCTTTTCGAATTGAGAGTTTCATCTATTTCCACTGTCATATTCGGGCCACCTATGACTGCAGGATTCTTCAGTAGTGAATCAGCACAAACCTGTAACATAAAATTAGTTCAAGTAGGTTGTTAGGTTAGGTTAGGTAGTGTGTTAATTTCCTTTTAACTTACTTCTCGCAGGTAATTATTATAATCAACTATAGTGTTGATTCATCTGAAGTTCCTTTTCACATAAATGGATAGAGGTATATTCCATAGCCCATGAATAAATAAATTGAACTATTTTCTTGAGTGGCAGTTGACTTCCTTCCAGCCATGTATCTTTTCGTACACCAATTTCTATTCTGCATTTACTTTTGTTGCATATCCACCTACTTCTCTCATTGTTGATATTAAGTATCATTTGATGTTTTCTCCTGCATAATTTTTCGGACGGAATTATTTCATAGTGTTGAAAGAAATAAATTGCTTCTTTTTCACACGTTATTTCCTTAACTATGTTTATGAAATTCCATTTATCATCCATAACAATATCTACAAAAGAGAGAAAAAATTAATAATTATAACCATAACTAATTAAAGCACGAATACTTTCTCCAAAATAAAATATATATTATTGAATTCAGCAAGTAAAACTACACTAGAAATTGTTGATGGGGTAGAACGGAAAAGATCCCATTTCTTTTGCAAAGAACATGAAGCATTTTTGCTCACTTGACTGTGATGAGTTACTTGGCCTAAGCCTATCGCATTCCAAAGTGCCTGTCTCTTCCTTCCCTGATCCAATCTCTTCGTCACTTGTCGCAGCAATTTTAAGAAAGCGAGAATTGTAATTCTGGTCTGCAGCATAAAAGCTTCCAGTTGCTATTGAAATAACTGGGCTTTCGGAGGATTTGCTTGTTCCTGAAAAAAGTAAATAAATTAATATATCCTGTCCTGAATATATATATATATATATATATATATATATATATATATATATATATATATGAGGGGGCGACAAGCTTGACCTTCGCGAAATGAGAAGTCATCGCGCGGAACCTTTGTAAGGTTGTAAGGTATATACAGGGCGTCCCAAAAAAATGTATACACACTTTAAATACTTATAAAGGCAGTGTTTATTAAAATACATTTCATTTTCAAAATGTAATAGAATCTACAGACATTATTTAATTGTTTTGTCAATGCCTGTTTTCAAACTGACGTCCGTTCTGGTCCAGGCACTGCTGATAACGCGAAGCAATGGAATCGCAAACATCACGAAACATTTCGTTTGGTATTTGTGTGCATTCTCGTTCAATGGCTGCTCTCAATTCAGCGACTGTTGCAGGTTTTATAGCGTAGACTTTGTCTTTTAAGTATCCCCATAAAAAAAAGTCTAGTGGTGTGAGGTCTGGTGAACGCGGAGGGTATTCTACGAAACCCCTTCGTCCAATCCACATCCACATCGTGCCAAGTACCACTCGCAATACTCCACTCTTCGGTCCGGATCATCTTCATTAATAGCATGGACTAATCTTGGAATGTAACTTTTCCATTGACAGCGCAATGCGTTGGACAGACGATTCTGAAATTCCTACCTCACGACTCGCTTGCCGCACAGATTTTCTTGGACTTTGGTGATACGTTTCCAGTACTCTTTCTTGCTTTGTGGGGCTTGTCGATGTCCGTAGTCTTCCGGAACGCTTCTTGTGGACATTCTGAACAGTTCCATCGGCTTCAAACTTATCTCTAATTCGAATGATGGTAAGTCGCGTTGGTGGATCTGTTTGAAACTCCCTCCTAAACTGTCTTTGCACTTCAACTGCGTTTTCACACTTCCAGTAGCATTTTAGAATGAATTTCCTTTGTTCAAAGCTTAGTCTGACTGCCATTATTAATTCTAATGGGTTTAACTTGGAAAGAAAGAAACATCAATTGAGCTATCAGCTGTTAAAGTGTGTATACATTTTTTTGGGACGCCCTGTATATATTTGAGATCAATACCAATCACATATACAAAATAAAATTGTTTCCCATAAAAATCACCCATTATCAAAGAAAACATTTCTTAGGGTATACTTCACAACACGAAGTGATCTTTTAGGAGCACCATGCTCTATGTTATCTACTGTAGATGAAATTATATTTTTTAACTGTAACTAACTTTAATTTTATTCTAATAAATATGTTTTTGCACTACAAATTTTTTTAAAACGATATCTCACCTGGTAATGACTCCATTTTCTATAACATTTTGGTTCTTGATCTGAAACTTCCCTCGTGATGTCGCTTCGTTTGAATGTGTAATAAACCTAATAAGTAATAATAATAATTTCAAACAATGTATAAGAAAGTGGTATCTGGCATCGAAAACTGGGTTGGTGGAAAAGGGCCAGCTCGGCTTAAGAGATGAAAATGATGATTATTTTAGATATATTTGCATTATTACTAAGGTGCCCGAAAAGGGACACTATGCCGGTTAAGGGATATATCATAGCGGATGGAAAACTCTCTGAAGATTAAATTACAATTTTACAAGATACTGTATTTGTATAAATATAAATTCTTATAGACTTTTTGTTTGATTTGTTTCATCATTTAGACACTTATCTGTGTAATGTCGTTAACTAAATCGTTGTATGTATAAAATCCTTAAAGACTCCTCCCACCGTGTGTATATACAGTATAACACAACGACCTGAATAATTTCAAGAACCAGCTGGACAAGTTTCTGTGCAAAGTCTCTGACTAGCCATGCGTGGCTGGCTACGAGGGCAAGAGGAGATCGGAATGTCATTCCCTCCTTCACCAAATCCTGCAAATGAGGCGGGATGCTGCAGAGGGGTCGACCGCAGGTCGATCCTGAACCGTCGTTCAAACCCTCATAAAGTATCATAAAACAAGGAAGCATATACTGTACTGTGTATATATATATACACTTGTACAGATCTGAATCATAATTCCGACCAACAAAATTATATACATATTCAATTGGAAATTAACTTCGACCATAAAAGGCCATTAAAACCGATCGACCTCACCCGACGAGACAGCTGTCAGGTAATACATTTTTTAGGACAATAGACGCTTTATTTCTTTATTTGTATGCATATCATCGCTGGTTCCCAGGAGAGTTGAGAGGCATATATTTATTTAATTCTGAATTTCTTTTGAAAATATGGTTTTAGCCATTTTACAAATTAATTCAAAGCTGTCACTCTTGGGGGGGGGGGGGGGGGGGGTCATCATATCTACGATTTCTTATATTATAATGTTTTAAAATATAATTTATAATGTAGTACGCTGCTGCCTAGTAAGGCCTAATGTTAGGGTGTGAGTTATAATAATAATTGTAGAATAAAAAAAGATTAATATTTGAACTGGCTTGTAGACGGGTATTCTCTTTTATGAAAGCAGAAATTCCTCTCTCTCTCTCTCTCTCTCTCTCTCTCTCTCTCTCTCTCTCTCTCTCAAAGCTCCACATCAAAGTACCCCTTCAAGAGGTACATCCGGTTTTAAAAAAAGAGGATTAACCTCCTATTCAGGGAAGACATTGAAATAAAATTGTATTTGTTTTTTTAAAAACAATAATCTCGCTGTGTTTTCAAGGATGAGAAAATTGTAAATAATAATAGAAGCCATGAAAGGTCATTAAACCCGTCAGCCATAAATCTTATTGTCTTCATTGCCTTATTAAGCAAAATATTGCTTATTTCATGAAATTGGCGATACATTTGCCAAATTCCTGAAATAAGCAAAGTTAATGCTTATTTCATGAATACACAATTTCGCTCTGCCAATTTTGTGAATTAATTAAGAAGAGGAAAAAGTGAGAGTTCAACTATCAGTTACAAACTATATTTAAAGCAAAATGCGAGTATACTTAAAACAAAATATACAGGCAAGTACCTAACCTATTTTGATGCGTTTTTTACACGTATGGCGTGGGTGGCACGAGCTGTTACGAAGGTTTCCAGCTTTTAGACAGGAGCATCGTTTGGTCAGACAGCTGGTCCGGCAGTGCTACTGGTGGTCACAAAACTCTACATTCATTGTAGCATGAAGGAAAGAGGGACAAAGGGCAATTGCAAGCAAAAACGCCCTACCACCCCAATAAAAGAAGAACAGAGCCAAAATAAAGAGTCAGAGTTTTCAATATGCCTGGACACTCTGCGTTTGAAAGATTGCAGGTCATAGACAGGGGGAAGGATGGATTGAGGAAGATTGTTCCAAGGTTCACCGGTTGACTAAATGAAAGATTGAAAATACCGATTAATCCTTGCGTTAGAGAGTTGGACAGAAAAGGAATGAGAATGTGTAGAAAGTCTGGTACTGAGTTCTCTCCTCAAAAGAGGAGGCATGCAGTTAAAGAGTTCAGAAGAGTAGTGTCCGTTATAATAGCGATAGTAAAGAGAGAGTGAGGCAACATTGCGGCGAAGAGTGAGGGATTGAAGACAGTGAGTAAGAGACAGAGAATTAATAAGACGAAAATCCTTTGATTCTACACGGTCAAGCACGGCTGTCGGTTGAGCCACCTCATACATGAGAAGTATTTTCCATACAGGGGTGAACAAGACCCCTGTACAGAGACAGCAACTAAGCGGGGTTGAAGAAACTGCGGAAGCGGTACGGCACACCGAACCTTTTAGAAGCTGTTTTGGAAAGAGAGCATGCGTGATCTTTCAAACATCACGAGAAAAGGAAACGCCAAGAATGTTAAGAGAAGAGTAAGGGTTCAGTTGTGTGTGTAGTTGAAGGTAAGGGTAAAGTCGTGTGGAAGATTGTGACGAGTAGACAGATGGAGGAACTGAGTTTTTGAGGCATTGAAAGCAACAAGGTTTTAGCAGAAAGATAACAAAAAGATCAGAGGTCAGGTTTACAATAGCCATTCTGCGCGAAACATGTAGAGACTGTTGAGAGGGACGCATTGCAAAGCGGGTGGAGAAGCGAAGAATGGAATCATCGGCATGGGAGTGGATAGTACAGGAAGTGCGATTTAACAGATCATTAATAAATAAAAGGAAAAGAGTGAGTAACAGGACAGTACTCTGAGGAAGAAGAAGAAGAGTGGCCATTTACAACCGCAGCTATAGATCGGCCAGAAAAGAAATTTGAGGGAAAGGCACGGGTAGAATGATAGAAACCGAAAGGGGGCAGTTTTGAAATTAAAGATTTGCCACACTCTCTCAAAAGCTTTTGCTATGTATAGCGCAATAGCAACCGAAATCCGGAAAGGAGGATGACCAAGAGTCAGAGACATATGCAAGAAGATCGGCAGGAGAGCATCCCTTGCGGAACCCATAATGACAATCTAAAAGAATATTGTGAGAAGAGAGGTGTTTAATCCGTTAACTGCGCGAGCGCATAGTTACGAGTCGAGCCAAAAACACGAGCCAGGCAAAGAGATATCTCAGTTTAAAGTTTAAACCCTTGTGTATATACGGGGTTGCCAGAAATGGTCAGAAACGAGAGCCCGTGATATTACGGGTTGCGCAGCAAACGGGTTAACAATCTTTCTATTAGCGAGAGATTAAAAACTTTAGAAAGGAAAGAAATCAAAGCAATTGGACGATAGTTGTAGGGTTGAGAGCGGTCATCCTTCTTTGGGACAAGCTGAATGAAAGCGAACTTCGAGGAGGAACGAAAAGTACCAGATGAGAGAGAAGGGTAAAAGAGTTTTCCTAGGTAGGGTGTCAACACAAAAGCACAGTTCATAAGAACAACAGGAGGAACACCATTAAGATCGTACCCCTTCCAAGAATTGAGCCCAGATAGGATAGAAAGAACATCTTTGGAAAAGATTCTAGTTTCAGGTATAATATAGTCAGAAGGAGATGGAGGAACAGCACCGAAATCGTCCAGGGTTGAGTTGGACACGAAAGTTTGAGCGAAAAGTTCAGTTTTGTCAGGAGAAACAACAACTGAACTGTTGGAATGGAAAAGAAGAGAGAAAGAAGAGGAAGTAAAGTTGTTGAAGAGGTTCTTAGCTAGATGCCAGAAAGAGCGAAAAGAATTAGAATTGGATAGATTTTCACATTTTTGTCGGATGAAGAGCATTTGGCGAGTTGAAGAACGGATTTTCCACAATTTCGGGCAGAAATATGAGCTGACTCAGCTGAGTCAGAGTCAGGAGTTACATGGTGACGTACTTTCTGAAAGATTCCTCTCTGTTGCGGATAGCATTAGCACAACTGAAATTAAATCGAGGTGTTTTTGCATTAGTAGTAGGAATAGAATATGAAATGTACGTCTCCATGCCCGAGAGAATCACCTCCGTGATGCGTTCAACACACTCGGAAGGGCCCCGGCCACGGAAGTAGTAATCATTCCATAGGAAATCACAGAATTATTACGTCAGGGCCTCCCAATCAGCGGCGCCAAAGTGCCAAAGGCGCCTCCTCTTGGGAGGATCCAAAGGCCGAATTGGAGCGATAGGACAGGAAACAGATATAAGATTGTGATCAGAGGAGTCCAACGGAGAAAAAAGTTTAACAGAGTAAGAAGAAGGATGAGACGTAAGAAATAAATCCAGAATGTTGGGCCTATCTCCAAGGCGATCTGCTATACGAGTAGGGTGCTGTACAGTCTGCTCTAAGTCATTTAGGATAGAAAAGATGTAAGCTAGTTCACCAGGGGTGTCTCCAGTGAAATCTCCTTAAATGGAGATTTCAGCAAAGGGAGAGCGGGAAAGAATGTATTCCACCTTGGAAGTGAGATAGTCAAAGAATTTTGGATAGTCAGCAGAATTAGGAGAAAGGTAAACAGCGCAGATGTATTTAGTTTGAGATTAGCATGTAAGCCGTAGCCAGAGGGTACAAAATTCAGAAGATTCGAGTTCGGGAATACGAGAACAAGTTAGATCATTGCGTACGTACTGTATACGCCACATCCACCTTTGGAGTGAAATTGAGTATAGAGAAAGTAGGAGGGTACAGAAAAGGGGTTGCTGTCAGCATAGGCGTACGGCACCTAATCTTTTTGTGGGAGGCTGATACAAATTTTCCGAATTTTTAAGTTACAACAAAGAATGCCCGAAATTAGATAGTTAATTTAATTAACTGTATATATATATATATATATATAATATATATATATATATATATATATATATATATAATATATATATAAGGATCATTACAGGCTCAGGCTCCCTCACTCCAACAGGTCATCCCTGTAGTAGTTTTCTCTCCCAAACTTCTTAGGATTATATTCCTTTAGAATCGGTTGCCTTGGCGCGTTCAGCGATTTGTTGAGGGCGGATTCATCCGCTGAGTCATGTCCTGTAGCCCGGGCAGAGCTGGGCAATAAATACATTGAATGTATTTAAATACTAAATACTAAATACATGGGAGAAATGTATTTAAATACTAAATACTAAATACATTTTACGAATGTATTTAGATACTAAATACAAAATACATCAATTGTATTTAAATACATTTGTAAATACATTTTAAATTGTTATCTGCAGATATATCACTGTTTGATTCACCGGATTTGCTTGTTGAAGCCATGACACGCACACGATAAAGAAATCAACCGCTTTCGACTAAGAGTGGCACACAACTGATTGAACTGACACGTTGAAACATGAACCATGCTGTACTACACTGTCGACGCGTCGTACTGTGCTAGTACAGAACGTGTATTAAACCAGTAAAAGTATTTACATTTTTATATTTTGAGTATTTAAATACATTGTATTTAAATACTCATTAAAGTATTTAAATACTATATTTAAATACATGAAAAACAATGTATTTATAAATACAGTTCTAAATACACAAATGTATTTAAATACGTATTTAAATACAAATGTATTTAAATACTGCCCAGCTCTGTGTAGCCGAGAGATGCTCACAATTTTGTTCATCGTCATCAGAGCTTGATGACGATAGCGACTGACTTACAATGTCATCCCCTGCATGTGGAGTATCTGAACCACCCACACACCCTTCCGCTGCATTAGCAGTCTCCTGTGACCCAATTTCTAGCTGTAATTCTTTTTCCAGGTGAACTATTTCTACTGAGGCTGGCTGACTACTTTCTGGAGGATCCTCAGAAACAATGTTGTTTTTTTGTGTTCTCGTTCCTCTTCAGCTTCCAAATTTTGACGTTTCGCCCTCCTAGTGACGAACTCTGAGAGTTGAGCTTGGTTTGCATCGATCACAGCACTGAATTTGACGTTTTCGCCCTCGTGGACTAGTTTCTTATGCTTAGCTTTATAGTCAGAATCAATTTCCTTCCAGCATCCTTCACACATAACGCGTTGACGATAGTGTCGTTTACGCGAGTTCTCTGATTTAGATGACGATGCCATAATTGTGACTACGGACAATGGCTAAACGGAATCTGAAATTACAAAAAACTGGCCGTGACTCGCGAGTGACTGAAAAATACGCTGTGATGCGGGTTGAAATGATGACAACAATTTCTAAAATTAATTTACTTAAATTAAATGCATGCAAGTATCATACACTTTATTCAGTTAAAATCAAGTACAGTACCACTACCGCATAAAAATTTTACCAGATTACCGTAGTCTATATAAAGCACTAGAACTATATAAAAAATTCATTATTATATTATTATTATTAATAATAATAATTTATTAATTTATATATTAATATATTAATTTATTTATTATCAGCTCATAAATAACCCATGTAGCTACATTGCACTACCACCACTTCAGATTCAGCTATATGCAGCTAAGCTGCAAAAAGCATGTAGCTATATACCCAGTTTGGGTTGTTTGATAAGCTGCAGCAGCTTAGCAAACCCAAACTGGATATATAGGCTACATGCTTTTTGCAATGGGTACCAGGCAGCTACGGTACCACAACTAGAAAAAGAGACCCACTCACAAAGAGAAATCTCAAGCCAAAGGCTATATACAGGTTGCTCAGTTCATCTAAAATTGGTGTGCAGTCCGCAAACATATTAAAATTAAGCATTAAACACCTAGCCTAAAAAGAGACCCTAATGGAAATCTCAAGTAATTAGTATCAAGCTAATCATGTCACTAATTAGCTAAATAATAATATACAGCATGTCATTTATAAGGTTAGACTTAATTTATTTGAGTTTAATAAAAGTTTGACCTAGCCTAAATGAGATTATACTAGCAAGTTTAAAGGAATAGACCTAGGGGCTAGGGCTTTACCTATTTAATTTGGCTAATAAGGTATTAGTACCTTACCTAATTATAAAAATTTCAACTTACCAAGTAATTCAATATTCACGATAAGCTTAGAAAGCAATTAACTCACGACAAGGATTAGATATTCTTTTGAATTTTTAGCAAAGTCTTATAGCCCCTATTTGGGCTAAATACCATAGTAAAATCTAGATTAAACCTGGAATAAAAAATAGCCTATAAGTAGTACTTAATAACAGCTTAATTCCCTTAATAAGTACTTAATAACAGTTAATAAATAAAAATATTAAATTATCTTATAACTTTCTGGTCCTGAATTTATAATATGATATAAAGCTAGCATTTCTCCAACTTTTACAAGCTATTATTTTTTTCATTTTGCCCGAATGCAGAGCCAGTTTGCCCAAATTCAGCACCCCCTCAGCACCCCCGGCTCGTACGCCTATGGCTGTCAGTCGTCCCAGACACCTGAGTTTCAGTGAGGAAAAGAAGATGGGGTATAGAGGAGGAGAGGTAGTGTTAAACAGATTGAAAATTTGAGAAAAGGCCATGAATGTTGCAGAAGTTTAAGAAACGTGAATCAGACAGGTCCAGAACATCCCGAATGGGCGGTAGCAGATCCAGCCCCGCTGCACGGGTCTACGTTCCCGGTACCGGCAAGGGGGGAGCCAGAAGTGGGGATATTTATGGTCCTCTTCCCAGGGGACGCCGAGACTCTTAAAGTTGATGCCATTTTTTTTTTTTTTTAATTTTGAAAAGATTATGTACGGGGCTCCAATAAACCTTAGCACCCCCGCCCATGGTCTAAACCATTAGAGGTACAGTAAAACTAAACATACCTTACAAAAGAGAATTTAATCCTGCATTTAATGAGAAACAATTAAAACTTGGTGTTCCCGCCAGTAGCTTCCAAGACAGCCTGAATTCGCTTTGGGTAGCTTGCCAAAAGTGACGTGAATAGATCTTGATCATTACGCAAATTTGCTAAAACAGTTTCAATGTGTTGCGTCACTGTGTCCTTCGAAAATCGATTTGCTGCAGGTTCTTGAAACAAGAGACATTCAACCTTGTCCTTTATAACTGATCCAATGTGTTCACAGACGTTCAGGTCAGGAGAATTTCCTGGCCATTCTTCATTTCCAAAGAAATCGATCTCATGGTTCCGCAACAACTGTTGAGTGGCTAATGCCTTAAAGCAGGGGGTCTTATCGTGTAGAAGTGTGACCTGATCGACATCCATAACATTGTTTGGGTTTCTTAGAAAAGGAATGACATGGTAGGATAGAATAATATCACGAAAATACTGTCCATCCCAACTCTGACCATTTGGCTTCAGCACCCACATGAGCTTCTTTGCAGTGAACAAAACAAACACACCAACACAGTCTGGACTTTTTAATAATTCGCGATAATGTTCATTGTCATCGATTTCATCTGGTATTGTGGCCCACACTCGATCATTTTGGCAGTTAGGCCGACGTGTTACGCAAACAAAAAATTCATCGGAGACAGCTAAATGCATGAAATCATCCACATCCCAATCTTCAAGATAATGGGCAAACCACATTCTGTCATCGATGTTAAGTTGAGTTTTTCTTGGCTTTGGAAGTTCATGCCAAGGCTTTAAACCTTGCCTATGACGGTACAGTCGAATGATCTCACCACTAACGATTTTTCCTCTCAACACTTCGATCTCTCTAGAAAGTTTAGCACAGCTGTTTTTCCGCTTACGCGTACCGCTTTCAATGATGTCCTTTGTTTCCTGAGAGAGTGGCAAATTTGGGCGCCCAGATTTGGTTGTATCCATTTCACATTCATCCAAAGTTTTATTCCAATTTCTTTTGACGAAGTCCTCACTTCTTCGCAACTTTTTGGCAACCCATGAACGTGTTATAAAGGTGGCTCCAGCATCACGAACTTCCCGAAATGTTATTGCTCGTATGCGATCTATCACACGTTGCCTCTCCGAATCACCAATTAATTGAGAAGCCATTATATTATCACTTTATCAGCTAGAGTAATTTTAATACCTGCAATAAATAAAGAATTTTATATATTTTTATAATCACTACAAACTATTTCGATATAAGTAAACATGTAAGCTGCAAATGGGGGGGGGGGCTAAGGTTTTTTGGAACCCCTTAGTGTGTAAGATGCATGTATATGTAGTGAGGAATAGGGAAAGAAATATGTATTTGAGAGCATGCTGGACTGCTCACAGGATAGATGAGACACGGAAAAAGGTCATATATATATATATATATGTGTGTGTGTGTGTGTGTGTGTGTGTGTGTGTGTGTGTGTGTGTGTGAATGTCGTGCGCTTCTGTGACGACTGCGACCACAAAACAAGCTCCCACTTTTCGCCTCATTTGTAGGATTTGGTGTAGGAGGGAGTTGTCACCGTTCATCTTCTATACCTTGTAAACATCTACGTATGACTGCTCAGGTGCTATGCACAAAAAAATACATGACGTTGAATGATGCCGAGCGCTTTTATGCACCAACCGTACGCGTCTCTCTCTCTCTCTCTCTCTCTCTCTCTATATATATATATATATATATATATATATATATATAGGTTAATAAGATGATGCACCTGCACCCGAAGGTCAAACTGTGTATTTAATGTAAATATGTTTTTATGAAAAATCAAGTCAGATATATATATATATATATATATATATATATATATATATATAAATTTGACAAAAATATATCTAAAATCTGAAACTAATGCGCTTATATATATCCTCTCTTCATCGTTCTGTGTTACACTCAAAATTATATATATATATATATATATATATATATATATATATATATATATATATAGAGAGAGAGAGAGAGAGAGAGAGAGAGAGAGAGAGGGGCCAAGAGCGAGCACCTGCAAAAAATGTTTCCCCTATGTAAGAAGAGAAGAAAGTTGAAATGTAGGTCTTCCTTTTTCTTTTTATGCCTATAGGTAACGTTTGCTTCTTCTTTTTCTTCGTTGAACGTTTCATTTTTGTCGTTTTTTATACCCTTTACATTGCATTCTTCTTCCCACAACTTTTTTAGCATCAACAATAATTTCACTTCTCGTACGACGTAATTGACCTTCCAAAGCTTCTTTAGGCTTGACACCAGCCATCACATGTGGCACTACTCTTTATGAGGGGACAGTTTTCGTGGTATTGAAGAAAAGATCGAACCGAGTCGTTACCGCGTTGGTATCTCACACCACGGTACTCGACTAAGGGCTTTTGCATCATATTGTAACATGCCGAAAGTGAAGTCTCACTGTTAAGCTCCCGTAATTTAATGTATATTCTTCACCTACAACCGTTCTTATATGTATCATAATATTTAGTAAGTTAGAAGCAACTTTGACATAATAGAGATTATCATACGTTGTGCTCAAACTTTTTCCACCATGATCGGATATATGCACAATACGTAGTAAGCGCACCTGACTGTTCCCCACAAATTGATGTTCCACGATATTACTGTAAATATAACACATAGGAGGTCTGTCTAACAGACTTTCCAACTTTACGTGGTATAATAAGCTAGCCTTATCATCCTGTAGTTCGTGAAAAGTATCTTCTTGGAAATGAAAGTTGTATTTTAGATTAAGCAGAATCTTAGACACATTTTCGACCCTAATATTTCTTTTCGACTCCGATCTTAACAATAGATCATGTTCCGATCCTGCAATCCATGCTACGCATATGATTTCGAAGACCAGATCATTTGTAAGTTTAGATTTATCCAAGCTCTTGTTTAAATGCCTTACAATATCCTCTATGCTGTCATAATTATCAAGGCCTAATGATATTTCGGTGCTATAGCAATGTACACCACCGTTCCGTGCCAAACGCATGGTTTTTTTCCTTTATGCACCCGCTTTCTGAACTTCATCGCCTTTGTTTAAGAACCATAAAAACGACTTACTTTTCCTCATTGCTCAAAAGCTTGGCATTCAGTTAAAATTTATACAATCCCACCTCGCATGACTGCCGTTCCAAATCGATAGGTCTATGCAGATTTGGGTGCTCTTCCAATATGTGCTCTACCTTAAAATTTACATTCCAATACGTGATCTACCTTAGATTATTCGGATTAGCAGCAGGTACGTTAGTTAGCCTTATAAGGCTAACTAACGAAAATATCACGACTTAACCTAACCAATCGTCAAGGGCGTATAGTTGACCTAACGATTGGTTAGGTTAAGTCATGATATTTTCGTTAGTTAGCCTTATAAGGCTAGTTTCACGGTAGAGCACGTATTGGAATATGGTAGATCACAGTTTCGCGGTAGAGCACATATTGGAAGAGCACCCAGATTTGTTGTGAAGTTGGCCAGTGTATTATTGGGGTGCGTATCCAGCGACGCTGAGTAGGGCAGTGTGACATAGAGCTGGTCAGAAGACATGATGTATACTATTAGAGTCTCATTATTGCACTAGCCTTTATATAGGAGTTGAAACTCGTTGGGTAGCCAAGCCATTTTACCAAGTACATTTTTCGTTTCCCTGAACCTTTTTCCCTACAATGAACGTAACCTTCTGTAGTTCCTCACCATAGAATCCACCTTCAGTGTTTTTGCCATTTAGGTTTTCAACATGGTACATAACCACCCCTCCTTTAGGTTTGGTGGACCTAACTTTAAAAATCTTCTGTGTACATCCTTGTTCAAAGCCTTTCTTGGACTTTCCCCCTGGTCGTGAAACACGTATATAATCTCCATGGATGCTGCTCTGGTCCTATATTTCGAATCTGTATACACACCTCTTTCAAAATCTTCATTAGGAGATGTCCCAATCATACGATGATAAGAGCCATTGTAGGATTATAATAACTGACTCAGAATGTCTATGTATCTTAAGTATTTTTGCGAGTAAAATAACGATGCATGCGCTTCTTCATGGTTCGCTGCACCTTTTCAGCTAAAGACGCTTTATACACTGAGTTAGGGCTATAATTCCTTCCTTAAATCTCTACAGAAATAGAGTTAGGGCTATAATTCCTTCCTTAAATCTCTACAGAAATAGAGTGGGATTCTATTTTCTTTTAACATCAAAGACTTTAGAAACTGCGTCTGGCATTTTATTTTTAAGAGGCACAAGCCATAAGTATCTGAAGAAGACGTCAATTGTAAATCGAATATACCTGTAGCAATCATTATACTCGTATGTTGAGTACCTTTCCGTATCAGTCATATCTGCCTGCCATAAAGTGTCCGACGATGGTGTTTTTGTTTTGGCAGTTTTAAACCTTCTTCGCACAGGTTTATGAAGTGTATAAGTATCATATTCATGCAAAAAATTCTCAACATCTTTTTTTCATTATCTCTCCAGTATAGGCTCTGTAGAGCCTGTCAACCCCACCATAAGAAGCAGGGTTGGAAATATCGTAATAACGATTCTTTAATACGTCAGATATTTACACATCTTAGAAGCGTGTGGATAGGGGCTAGTGTTGACGATTCTCCTCCTTTAAAAAAGTCTTAAACCAGGTGTACCTGTTGGAGGGGTACTCTGGTTTGAGGTTTGAGTTGACTGTTCCAGAGCTTTGTTTTGATTACCAGTCAATGTTTTTGGAATGTTCATCTGCTGTAACCTTGGCGGCGTGGTCTCAACCACTTCCTCACCAAATCATGGATGATGTCAATAATGTTTGAACCCGATATCGTTGAACCTTCAGAAATAACTTCACCTGTGTTAGACCATTGTATAATTCGATCACCACTCAATAGATTAAAAAGATTTAGGCCTTTATTCTTTAATGTATTAGGAAGACTATTTTTTTAGCACTTGTTCTAGGTGGTTGGAGTTCCCACCACTGTCTCTTGTCTCAACATGTTCATTATCGTCACTACGAGCGAGTGTTCGTCCTATGTTCTTGTAACGACGCAAACGTCCCTTCTGCTACGCAGTCATCGGGATGTTGCGTTTTATGACACTGAGAGAGACTTCGCCGAGACATTTTAAAAAGTCAGGGTCAACGTTTTTCTACAAACAGCCGCTGAAGAGTAATAAGTAACCGAGGGAACGTTTTCATAAACTCGACATATTTCTTTACACGTTTCGTCATTCTGGTATATATATATATATATATATATATATATATTGTTTCAACATCGTTGGGAAATGTGCTTGTTCGTAGAAGCATCCTAAAAGTGTTACATAAAGCAAATACCCGTATCGCTGACTCGTTGTTTTTTTATAAACTTCAAAAAAATCCTTACGCTGCCCCAAAAACGTTTGCTTTGCTAATACACTAATTTGCGACACATCCCGATGTTAAGCGAATAAGATAGTGCGTGTATAAAAAGACATTCCACAAACTTTTTCTTGAAAAATAGGTTTTCATTGATGAAGAACACGCTT
This sequence comes from Bathynomus jamesi, assembly GCA_023014485.1. Lineage (NCBI taxonomy): Eukaryota > Metazoa > Arthropoda > Malacostraca > Isopoda > Cirolanidae > Bathynomus > Bathynomus jamesi. The sequence continues at coordinate 14,302 of JAJOZX010000007.1, read as the reverse complement.
ATGTTAAGATGGTGGGAGAACACTGTAAACGTCTTAGCAATCGTTTCATTTCTAGCATAAGATCATCACTCACAATCACCGTATTTTTAATCAACAAACCAACATCCTAAATCTTTATCCTTAATAACTTTAAGCATATGCACAATCTTACCACAACATGTGGGACCACCTATAGAACACGCTGATGGACTCGGAAACTTGAATTTTTCTAGAAACTCCATCTTTTGCGTGACACGCTCTTATGCAATGTTTTTACCAAATATAAAATTTTTAAAAAGTCTTTCCTTATATTCCTTAATCTTCTCTTGTTCTTTTCCAGAAAGATGAATGGTAACTCCAACCAGCAAGAACTTGTAGAACTTGATGAGGGTTCAGAAGGAGCTCGAGATGTTTCACCGAAAACTTCACCTTCCTCAGCTGATGATGGGCGGGATCGTGGGACCGGTACCGCTGTATATTCTCTGATGTAGGAAGAATGCACTCGAGGAACCAGCCAGGAACCTTCCACCTCCGCAGGAGTTAAGCGTACGTTAGTAGTGGATTCTGAAAAGCCCTCCACATCAGTATGCCTTCAAAACGTCCAAAATTTGAGTCGTACACCTATGAGAACACGTTGTCGCCACCAACACCAGTCCCTTCGTCACCAAACCTACACGCATCAGCGAACTTAAATGGTTCCGTGTCTCTTCAACTTTTAACATCCTTCGCACCTCACCAAGACCCTTCTTCTTCTGACGCATCGTTGTATACCCCATTCAACGTGATAAGGGGCGGGAGGCACGGGTGAGCTTAGCACTTGGTTTTGAGACTATTGATGAGGATGCCGACCTATTTTGGGTAGTTATACCCTGAAGACGCCTGATTGAGGAGGATATTGACTACATCCTCTCAGTATTGGGAAATCGATGCAGTGTGTCAAAATTCAACCTGACGAATTGTATGATTGATACTGACCACGTCTTCCGTGTTGAGGGGTATAATGCTTCACAGTACACATTAAAATTTAACTCCAATAAAATTTACAGAAAACATAGAAACAAGGGTCGTGGATACGGCCTTATGGCTATGATTTTAGCGCATATCATTGGTGTTCTTAACATCATAGCTAAAAACATTTGGTTGGGTACGGTTATAAATCATACGCGTAAACTGACTACAGTAGATCCAATGGACTTAATTTTGAGTGTAATAGGGGCCCTGAAGAACTGGCGAAAGTGGAGGGGGAGATGAGAGTACGAATAGTTGTTTGGTTTGGATGAGCGTGGTAGAGCAACGTATGTTTTTAATAGTCGTGTGACAGATTGTACAATGCCTTTGCTTATTTTAGGCTTGGTAGGAGCAACCTACCTTCCCAATAGACATATTAGGAAGCTTTTCGTAAGCTATGATCAAAATCGTATGTATGGACGGCACCACGATTTGTGTAAGAATAACGTGATGAAAAATATCCCATACCCCGTAGGTGTCCCTGCAAAGTTCGTAAGACCCGCTCTATTCACCATCGAAGAGTTCTCAGTAAATTTAAACGAGAAATATTTTTGTCTATCATTTGTTCATGTACTTCCCCCATCGTGATTTATGGATACCCATCTTACCCGTTATTATAGATCAAAAGCTTATGTTTCCCCTGTGCGTGAAGTGTGCGTGAAGTGTTGGACATAACCGTTCGTCACAGTTACAAAATATTAAAGATTTATGAATTGTGGAGGTTCCAGAAGCTCGATAACCTCTTCACTCCTTATATCAAAACCTTCCTGAAAGATAAAAGTTGAAGCAATAGGGTATCCAAGAGGACAAAAAATAGGCCTATATTCACCGTTACCTTGACCGTGAGGGGGATACAACTTGAGCGAGAGTATATTGCGCGAAACCCTGGCAAGCACTTTAGTGCAAAGCTTTGTGTGAAAATCCCTGGGGCAAGTTTGCACAGAACATTGACAAGGGGAACATGCACTAAGCTCTTAGTTTTGACAAAGTATAGGTTTACGCCAAAGCTGACGACAAAGATGTTCTTGAAATGTACTCGTAGGTAACACGTACATAATACGTTACAATACGACCGAGTTGTCTACATACACATCCCTACAGACACAAACATCCCTGTGGCTAGTTTTACGACGACTTTGTAAATGGAAGCTAATGCATTCTCTTGGTCGACGGGTCCTGTATGCCGATACGAACAGTGTGGTATTTATAGGGAAGGAAGGTGAACTCACTGACGGGATCAAGGACGAATATGGGGACAATGTTTACTGTGACTCTTTTGTTTCATCTGGGCAAAAACATAAGGAATACGTGTGAGGATCGGGGAATATTTCAAGTACATCGTGAGGGCGAAGAGTATCACTTTAAAATACCAGCTACCGCGACTGCGACAAGTGTAACTATCAGTGACACCCTCTCATACTGTATTATTTGAATATTAACTGAGTCGTGATACGGACCAACCATCCGTTAAAAGAGGATTGATGTGGAAAACTAATCTAAAAACCTTCGGTATAAACAATGTTAATAACGGACTAGTGCCTACTCGTTCCCGTCTAATCTTCAGTAGACTATTTGAAATAGCCGCCTTCCTCAACCTGAAACCTTTATTAAATGTGCCAGTTGATGATATGCGTTATTTGACACCGTTCTCGAGCCTGCCGATACATTTTTAATTGACGATTTTATGGAGTGTAGAGATGAACAAAGTGAGAAGGGGTTGGAGCTTAGAGAATATTTAGAAGACACTTCCCCAAGAAGTGTCGTTTGCTTTGAAACGCTGGTCTAGATCGTTACAAACCCTCCCTCGCGGAGCTGTATTTTTATATACGATCTAACTTGCGCTATGATTTAGAGGATTTCATTATATATCGCTATGAAGACTAAGCAGTTTTTAATTAAAAAAAAACAGGTGAAGAGCGAATAAACGCTTGCTTAGAACGTGTTGTATATACATTCACTTTTCGTGATAATATTGTAATAACCACCTATGTACTCGAGCAGGCTTTTGAATTTATATGTTAAAAGAATAAGAATTATGAAAATGTCACGTCGGTTTGTAAAGTTGGAACAAAAATAATTCTAAATGATCTTAATGATCTGTATATCGAGTATCGAAAGCCTCGTACGTTAAACGGGGAATTATTTCTAAAAAGAATTGGTTGTATTATACAAAGCAATGAGAATGTAACTATTCCCACCATTATTTGGATTTTACTATACTAATAAAATAAAAATTCTTGACATGATAATAAATATTGTATGCCGATGTGATAAGACTGTTGGTCAACCAAGATGGTTTGTGAGCGCTATTGCATGAAGAAAAAATATTAGGAAAAATAAATAAACTATAAAAATAAAAATATATATCTATACTGAGAATTAAAACATTTTAACTACCACATTGTGTTCGGGGGTTCGACTTCCGATGGTGTAATATCACTGTAATGCCTAAGATATTTTTGAATGATGACCGCTAAAGTTCTTAGCATGACGTCACACACACATATATATGTATATACAAAAATTTTTATTTTCAAGTTTACGTTAGGTTACTTTATATTCAAGTTTCTATTTTTAGGGGCGGTTGACACCACCAACTCACTTGGTACTGGTATCGGCACCCCCCTTGACACTCCCCCATTCCCCCTACTATCCCTACTCAACATTCTATCGTCGTAAGTGCAACCATGCTACTGACTGAAAACGAAAGTAGGACGAACAAATGCAATTTAGTATTGCCCCCTCCAAATTATTTGGTCGGGGACATAAGAAATGTATTGATTCTCCTGCAGTGTATGTAAACATGGGATTACAACATCTGACCGACTTGACATTCCATTGGCAAGTATATTGTAGGTTAGATTATGTTAGGTTAGGTTAGGTTGTTAGTTTTTTTAAGTGTCGATGTTATGATCTTGTCGACTCGATGGGTATACTGTAGGTGCTATAAACAATGTATGTCTGTACTATTTTCAATCTACTATTACGCTTTATCGTATTCGAGTTTCCATTTAATGTAATTTTTATATTTACTAAAAGTGCTCGAGGAATTATGTCGGTAACTGTACCTATTGGTCTAAATGTATTTTTGAACGGATAGACGAATGAATGCGTAAACGAATATATGAATAAAGACGACATCTACCCAAATGCGTAAATAGATGAATGTGAATGAGTGAATAAATGACTGCAAAAATTTAATTCTTTTTTACCTTGCTTGCTGTTTCTGCTCGGACTATCGCTTCCCATTGTACTCCTTCCACATCCCATGACGCGCCTGGCATCTTCCTCTTCCCTTTCTTCTTTCTCTCTCTCTTCACCACACTTCTCACTATGCTCTAGAGCTTCTTTATTCTAGCCAAACTTCAACTGTTAAATTCCTTTTTGCTAAACTTCACAATTATCAGTTAGCATCAGTCACTGATACCCGCATTATTTATATAAAATAATAATTACACAATTTTATTTGAAACCATTTCCACACTTTTACTTTCACAATGAATTTTATTCACTTCGAATTTAAAGTCTGTTTTCCTGAAACAAACGTGGGGTTTGAACCTTTTTTTTACTCCAGTTTCTTCACATGTTCACTTATTTACAATGAACAAAATCGACTCAGTTTGGTCTAATTAATTATAGCTTACTACACCTTCAGTAATGAGCTTATTCTTCTTTAGTAATTCCCAAAGTGTCTATAAATGTTAAGGTTTTTTTCACACGAGGATTAATTCTTTCTCAATTTCACACATTTATTGTTGAAAATTAGGGCCTTCATGTTACAATATTTGGTGTCAAAGAATGCTGGCAGTTAATTTATTCATCATAAAAATTTAGCATTTTCCTCTCATAATTCGATGAATTGAAATTTTAAATAAAGGAAACTGAACCACAAAAAATAAAATCTAAATAAAAAAATTTTCAGAATTTTTCCCAGTATGAACTTTGTATTTTTTTTCTCCAACTCTCAAATACGTTCGTTCCTGTTCAAGTCATTATTTTGTTCGCCAAATAAAACACGAGCACGAGGCAAATGTGAACACAGATTAATGGATGAATCCATTATAATGAGAATGAAAAAGTTTTTGTATAATCCATTTTATCTCACGTCGTTATATTATTTGCAGTTTTCATCTCATTTATATTAAAATAATCCAATTTAAAATTAATACTGCGAATGACGGACAAAAAACTTGGAGGAAAATTTATTTCATTAACTTTGAAATTAGATTTTAGATGAAAACCTGGTAGTTAATTTCAATCATTAGTGTTTACCTGCCAAATTTCAAAAAAATTTAAATTATTTTGGCGTTAAATTTTACGCATCATATATATAACGCTGAGTAATTACGATAAGCACATAATATATCACATTATAATAACGTCATATCACAGGTATTTTTAAGTTTAAATACAAAACGATCAAAGTGTTTTCATGCGGCAGTTTAAACCGATTTACCATAATCAAATGCAAAAAATTTCCGAAATGTTTCACTTGATTAAAAATTAACAGTAGTTATAACACTATAACACTAACGAAATAATTTGAGATTTGCAATACTTTATTATGTGTAGTAACTAGTAACTACTGGTATTGTGTGTGTGTGTGTGTGTGTGTGTGTGTGTGTGTGTATAAGATTGCCAGGCTAGTTTTTATCAGTGTCTAAGTATTTGCAGAGATTATTTTCTTTTCATGGAAATTCTGAGCGATTTGAAGGTAACTGGCAGACGTTTCGGAATTATTGCAGGAAAATCAGATGCATTGAAAAGAAAACATTTTCATTCAGCGTCGAAAGAAGAAGTGTTCTTTGTATTATCTAAATATTTGAATCTTAAGACAAGGACGTAAAATGATAAAACATTAACAAAATATTTCATTTCAGCATTCTTTCCAAAATATTATTCTGAATATTTTTATTTGATTCTTTCAGGAAAGTTTAAAGGTGATTTATTAAGGCAAAATGCTTTAAACGAGCATAAACAAACTTCAGAATTACGCTGCCACCAACAGACAATATTTTTCACACGAGTTGAATGCAAACAGCGGAAAATTGAAGATCACATTTTACTTAGTTTCATTTTAAAATCTATCTTCTTTTTCTTTGTTCCACTTCTACTTTTAGTTCTTCCGGCGATTTTCGTCCGTTTTTCTTATCTGAAAAAGAGATAAGAAAATGGCGTTATATTGTGTTCACATGAATAAAAATAGTAGCAACGTAAGTGCTCTCTATCATAGTTAAATCACAGACTTTTTGGCTGGTAGAAAATTTTTATTTATAAAACCAAATTGTAAAAATTTCTAAAAATCAAAATTTATTTTGTATTTATTTTTCGAACCATTTACTCATACAGTAAGTGAAAAGTTTACAATGATTACATACAGTTTGGTTTTCCTTTCTTTTCAGAGCAAGAATTTATACAGGATAATTCTATGAACATGCTGTATAATACTTCCAAAATGCTGAATGGATAGGCCTATCTCCAGTCTCGGTGCCTAATTATTAAATACTTGTATATTTCATTCAAAATATGGGCAATACGACACACCTTATTATTAAATACTTGTATATCTCATTCAAAATACGGGCAATACGACATACTTTAAAACAACAATGTACGCTTATGTAGAATAATAGCTTAATAGGCTATATCATGCAATGGAGAACATACGCAACAATATTAACATCACAAAGGTACGTAAACATGAATATTTCCAAGTTCACAAGGTTTTATAGGCAATTATGACATTTTTAATTAACATTCCAGAAATTCACTTTCTGCACGAAACCTCATTTTATAGGAATGTACTAAAAACTGTAAGCGAATAAGGGCGCTTCGTACCAACACTCGTCTGTTTGAATTTAATCGTTGTCGCAGGGACACTTTTACAATGTCAAATGCAATGCATATAAAAATGGTTTTGATTTAAAAGAGCAAAGTCGGCCAATTTGATGTACTTATATTTGAATAACAAATTTATTTGCCGTTGACGTTCTTTGATAAGAGCATTTTGACTGTCGGTAAAAGATGGAAGACCTTTCAACATATTTGTTATATTTGAATTTTTGTATTATTATTATTATTATTAATTAATAAAAAACTAGTTAATATACCGTTACTATACAATGGGCATTCCAGAAAAGGAGCTCACAAAAGGCACAAACTTCACGATATATATATATACCTCGTTAACCTCGTTGCAGTTCTGTGCGTTGGTCTCTCTTCACTCGAAGGTCAAGTTGGTGGCCCCGCCTCTCTCTCTCTCTCTCTCTCTCTCTCTTATATATATATATATTATATATATATATATATATATATTAGGGTGGTCCAAAAAGTTAAAGCATCGACTAAGTTCTCTCCACAAGGTTGGTTTTATGCCTCTTGGTGTGGACAGTATTTGTGCAAAGTTTCACGTTATTCGGTTAATATTTAGGGGTCGCCCCACTTGCCCCCTTTTTGAAAATTTGGGAAAATATATAGACAACTGAATAACTAAATTTTTTTTTGGTTCTCAAAGAATATGAAAGAAAACAGTAAGATAATAGGACATGATAATGGGTGTATCTTCATTATTTCTTCTGCATCAGAGTCGCCTTGGATGGTATTGGTATCTGTTTTCGGTGGGCGGCTACGAGTTGTAGGAGGTACTGCTTCTGGTCCTCGTTTCGTGTCAAAGTGTCATTGTAGCGTTGTGCGAGAGCAATACCTCGCTCGGCAGCATCATTGACGACTTTCATCTTTAAGGCGCGATCTCTAAGTTCCCTGTAGTTCTTGTCATTTGGCCATTCCCGTGGATCTTTTTGAAGTAACTGGCGCGCTTCCTCCTTACCTCCAACTTTCAAGGCATCAAAGAGGGTCAATGTCCTTTTCGTGACGAAGGATGCCACATCATTTTCAACACCAGCTTCCGCCATGTCGATTCGTCGGGGGCAGCCATTCTTTTGGGGATGTTGGAGGTGTTGAACCATTCTCCTTTTGGTATCAGGATCGATCCTATTATCGAAGAAGGCCAGTCCAATCAGATGCTCCGACAAGTACCACAGGTGGCGTCTTAGAGCTGTCTTCGCCGCTTGTGCAGCTCCTCCGTGTGGATATTTTTCCAGAAGATGCAGCATTTTGAGATCATTGAGAGGAGCTTGTGTCCCCATTGGCGCTTCATGCCAGTACTTGACGTAAATCAGACTGACAAATAAAGCCAGCTGAGTCACGTTTCGTTCTTCGCGTGCTGTGAGCTTGAATTGATAGTGAAAGAGGTAGATTTTGAGCGCATAAATCGCCTTCGCCATCCATCTCGCGTGGTGCATGGGACCCGGAGCTCGGATAAAGAGTTGACCACCAGTCTTTCCCCCCAGGAAGAGCAAAGATAGTTCAAGGAACTCCTTGTAGTCGTCACGAGGTTGGCTTGCCTGAAGAGCGTTAGGTAAGTAAGTGAGCATCTCTTTTCTCATCTCTTGGAGTTGAGGGTTCTCGAACAAGCTGTCCGATGCTGAGACAAATGCGATTTTGAAATCGCTTAAAAAGGCCTGTTTCAGGACTTCCTGTTGAGCCAAATATTGAGGCAAAGACATCAGCAAGTACGACTTCAAGTATATGATGTCGACAACCGATCCAAACTAGCTCGTGACCCAATGCTTCTTCAATCCTGACACAGGCTCCGCGATGTAAACCCGTGTTTGACACAGTGGTATCGAAGACGAGACCTCTCACATGCTGTTCCACGTTCCATAATTTCATAGTTTGAAGGCATGCCTGGGCCTGTGCTTCTCCAGTTCCTTGTTTCATCTTTGGGACACCAAGCAGCTTCTCCTGTCCATTGAATGTTATAAGGATTGCTATCCGATGCACATTCGTCTTCTTCCCTTCAATGCCGGGGAGAAGCTTTCCGTCCCAATGGAGAAGGACAGGGTCTTCTAGAGAGAATGATTCTAGGTCTTCTCGAGCTGCCTGTTCTCGCCCACTTTCTCTGTAGCGATGAATAGAGCTCCGAGAGCACGTCATCCCAGACAGATCATGCCCCGCGGCCTGTAATACAGCTCCAGTTACGAAAACAGCATTCCGGTCAGAAAGATTGGTGCGATCCATTGCTCCAATGACTTCTGGAGATTGGAAAATGTTCGTAACCTTGTTCTTGGGACGCTTTGGTGCCGGAGCTTCAGACGAAGAAGGAATCGGAACCGATGGTCTATAGTCGTCGTCGTCTTGCGAAAAAAGGGAAGAAGAAGAAGAGGAAAGATCAATTGATGACACTCCTGCTTCTTCCAAATCTTTCTGTGTTGCTTCATGCCTTGCCTTCCTCTTGGCTTCCTTCTCCATTCTGGATCGCTTTCTGTCCTCTTGTGTAGTCGTTTCCTTATCAATGCCAGCCATGCTGCAAGAATTGACGTCCTTGCGCTGCATGGACAGGAAATTTCGGTCCTCAACGTTGACGATTGTGCTCATGGCATCACTGGTTGCGATGTCAAACAGTTCCTGGATGTCCGCTTTGAAGATGTCTTCATTCATTCTATCGCTGGCACGTTGCCTGGTCCTGTGCTTCTTGAGTGTTTTGTAGCGGTCTAAAAGCTTTGAAAGCTTACGGACACAGGAGTCGATCCGTTGAGTTGGGATCCGCGCTCGGGTCCAGACTTCAATCACCCTCTGGCATGCCTGGTTCAGACTGTCGGAGGTGGTTTGCTTTTGATTGATGTGGTGGTATTGCCCCAAGAGGAGGGCGTCAAGGCATGTAGGGAGCCTTGACGTGGATAAAGTTCCAGTTGCCATCCCTAGAAGCCAAACTTTTGGAATTGATCGAGTTTGAGCCATCGGACCTACGGAAGAAAAAGTACATTATATAATATATATATTCAGAGTGGGGCGACCTCTAAATATTCACCAATCACGCTGCAATTTTGCACAGACCATGTGGACACTAAATGGACAAAAACCACACTTGTGGAGACTATCTAAGACAATTTTGAAATTTCCCCCTATGGATTTGGACCACCCTAATATATATATATATATATATATATAATATATATATATATATATATATATATATATATATATATATATATACAGGGTGGTCGAGAAGTCCCTATACCCCTAAGATGTAGGGGTTTTTCCTTTGCAGGATTTAATAATGACAAATCAAAGTTCATACAGCAGTGAAGAACGTATTATAACAAGCACATGGGTGCATGAACGTCGAAACACAGGTGATATGATAGCTACCATAAAGAATAAATTAAGTGAAAGATTTGACAAAGAGCCACCAAATAAAATGGCTTTGCTTCGTTGGGAAAAAAAAACTGCTACAGTTGAAGGCTCGATAAATCGCTCACCTTTGAAATCAACAAGGAAGAGATTTTCAGAGCTTGGCATTCCAAGATCAACGATGAGAGACCATATGAAAAAAGACTTGAAAGTTAGGCTGTGGCGTCCAAATTTTGTCACTGAGCTGACTTATCATGACAGGGATAACAGGAAAACATGTTGCGAAGAACACATCTTCACAAAAGGTCCTTCCCGAGGGAAGGTTGTTTTCAGCGATGAATGCCCTATTTATCGCAGTAGCCGGTCACGAAATATCTTCATTTGGTCGAAAGAAAATCCTCATTACGTTGAAGAAATTGACCACAACCCGTCTCATGTCATGATGTGGGCAACATTACACGCTTGCTATGTAGTTGGTCCATAATTTTTTGATGGCACTGTCAATCAAGCTTCTTATTTGACCATGTTTTCAAAACTGGTTTATACCAAAACTTGACGAACTTTGCGTAAGACATGATGCATGGCTGCAGCAAGACGGAGTGCCGGTTCATTATGCACTACCAGTTAGGGACATTTTGAATGATGCATTCCCAGGGAGGTGGATCGGTTGCAGGTCTACGACATCTTCAGCACCATTGACGTGGCCTGGAAGCCCTGACCTCAGCACTTGCGACATTTCTCTCTGGGAGTACATCAAAGAGATTGTCACAAAACAGCGCTGCCACACGAATGAGGAATTGAACAATGCTGTTACTACTGTATTTGCAACAATTACACCGCAGATGGCGCGAAAGGTGTCACACAGGATATGGCGACGAATCATTCTATGCTATGAAAACGAGGGAGCTCACACAGACATTCTGGATTCCTAATATCTTAGGGGTATATGAACTTCTCGCCCACTCTGTGTATATATATATATATATATATATATATATATATATATATATATATATATATATATATACACATTTAACTGCAATGACCACGCAGTATATTAATGTATAGAAACGACGTAAGTATAGAGGAGTGTTCTGCACACGAGGAAAAGAAATAACGAACAAATGAAAAATGAGGTAACCGCCCGGGAATCGAACCCAGGATCTTCCGATTGCCGGTCAGATATGCTATCCACTACACCACGGGCCTCGATCAGTCAGAAGTCGTAATTCTCCTACATAGGGCAGAAACCAATGCCTTGAGAGGGCACCCTCGCAAATCGTGAATATGTACATTTAACTGCAATGACCACGCAGTATATTAATGTATAGAAACGACGTAAGTATAGAGGAGTGTTCTGCACACGAGGAAGAGAAATAACGAACAAATGAAAAATGAGGTAACCGCCCGGGAATCGAACCCAGGATCTTCCGATTGCCGGTCAGATATGCTATCCACTACACCACGGGCCTCGATCAGTCAGAAGTCGTAATTCTCCTACATAGGGCAGAAACCAATGCCTTGAGAGGGCACCCTCGCAAATCGTGAATATGTACATTTAACTGCAATGACGACGCAGTATATTAATGTATAGAAACGACGTAAGTATAGAGGAGTGTTCTGCACACGAGGAAGAGAAATACATTATACATTAATATACTGCGTGGTCATTGCAGTTAAATGTACATATTCACGATTTGCGAGGGTGCCCTCTCAAGGCATTGGTTTCTGCCCTATGTAGGAGAACTACGACTTCTGACTGATCGAGGCCCGTGGTGTAGTGGATAGCATATCTGACCGGCAATCGGAAGATCCTGGGTTCGATTCCCGGGCGGTTACCTCATTTTTCATTTGTTCGTTATTTCTCTTCCTCGTGTGCAGAACACTCCTCTATACTTACGTCGTTTCTATACATTAATATACTGCGTGGTCATTGCAGTTAAATGTACATATTCACGATTTGCGAGGGTGCCCTCTCAAGGCATTGGTTTCTGCCCTATGTAGGAGAATTACGACTTCTGACTGATCGAGGCCCGTGGTGTAGTGGATAGCATATCTGACCGGCAATCGGAAGATCCTGGGTTCGATTCCCGGGCGGTTACCTCATTTTTCATTTGTTCGTTATTTCTCTTCCTCGTGTGCAGAACACTCCTCTATACTTACGTCGTTTCTATACATATATATATATATATATATATATATATATATACACACCTTTCCTTTCAACCTTTCAAAGGTTCCGCGCAATGATTCCTCATTTCTCGAAGGTCAAGCTTGTCGCCCCTCCTCTCGAGTTGGCCTGTTGAGGTAGTGAGTTGGTTTCTTGTACTCTCCACCTCACATAGCCAGGTACGCCCGGCTCATCAGGGATTGTTCTGAGCCAGGCGTCTAATCTTCTTTTGAAGATGTCCACTGCAACACCATTCGTGTTCCTCAGGTCTTTGGGCAGCGGATTAAATAGTTTTGGTCCTCTCACAACAAAACTATTTTCTTTCAGGGTTAAGGATGTTCCCTGTCTCACCTTTAATTTGGGAACATGACACAGTCTTCCTTTTCTACTTCCTACCGTTGTTTGGGGAGTTACAGAGTTCAGAGTAAGATTACGGACTAGTTTCTCCATTATTTTCCAAGTGTAAATAATGGTGTGTCTCTCTCTTCTCCTTTCCAGTGAATATAGGTTTAGTTCGCTTAACTTTTCCCAGTAATTTAGTTCTTTGCACCCCTCGATCTTCGCTGTGAAGCTTCTCTGAATCCCTTCTAGCTGTCTAATGTCTTCTTTTTTATATGGGAATGTTAGGACCGAACAGTATTCCAATTTGATTTGGGTATGATTAGTGTTTTCAGTAGAGGAATCATTATATTCCTATCCTTTCGTTTAAAAGTTCTCAGTATCTGCCCAGTTATTCTCTTTGCTCTGTTTACTGCTATCTTATTTTGTGTTTCAAATTTCGCATCATCAGTCTTTACAACCCCTAAATCTTTTGCTCTAGAATTTCTCTGAATTTCCTGTCTGTTTGGGGTATAATATTCCATGGATTTTAGGTCTTCTCTTTTTCCATACCAACAGCTGAAATTTCTCGGTGTTAAACTTCATATTGTTGTCTTCCTTCCACTTGTATATTCTCTTCATGTCGGTTTGTAGAGATCCTATATCTTCTGGGTTTCTTATTTTTATACTGATCTTTGCGTCATCGGCAAAGGATGTTACTGTGCTGTTTCTGGTAACATCCTCATCTATGTCAGTTAGCATGATTATGAAGAGTAGTGGAGTTAATATTGTTCCGTGTGGTACTGAGCTGAGGACCTCTGATTCTGATGAAAATACTCCTTGTACTGTAACGACTTGCCGCCGCTCACTAAGGAAATTATATATCGATTTCCCTACTTTTCCTGTTATTCTCATATATTTCAGTTTATGTATTATGATTCCATGGTCACATTTGTCGAACGCCCTGTCAAAGTTTGTGTATATTACATCATAGTTTTCATTACTTTCAAGTGCATCAATAATGTTATTGTAGTGTTCCATTAGTTGTGATAGGCATGATCTGCCTGACCGAAACCCATGTTGGTTATCATTTAATTTTTTCTGAGTTTCCAAAAAGTCATAGATTTTCTGTCTAACTATTCTTTCAAATAGTTTAGCGAGATGAGATGTAAGCGACAATGGCCTATAGTTTTTGGCCTCGGATCGATCTCCTCCTTTATATATTGGGACTATGTTCGCGCTCTTCAGGATGCCCGGTATTTCTCCCGTGTCTAGTGATGGTCTCCATATCCAGTATATAGGGGCTCAGCAATTGCATTCTTGCATTTTTGATCAGTGTGGCATTCTATTTATCCGGTCCTGCCGCTGAGAATGCTTTTAGTTTCCCTATAGCTTCTGTAATATCATCCGTCGTAAAGTCGAAGTCCGTTATACTTTCCCCTTGTAGCTCTTCTTCAAAGAACGCGTTTCTATCGCATATCAGTTTGTCAGTTTTTTGGATACTGAAAGATGATTCGTACTGAGCTCTTAATATTTCAGATACTTCTGTTAGATCATCAGATAAAGCACTGTTCTCGTTTTTCAGAGGTCCGATAGTCGCATGGTTTTTCGACTTCTTTTTTGCAACGTTATAGA